>JAAGAY010007264.1:16937-80516 GCA_011801015.1 Ardeotis arabs
GAGTTCAAATAAAAAAAAAAAAAAAAAGGAAAACAAAAACACAAAAACAAAACCACACAAGAAAAAACCAAACACACACACAAACCCAAAAAACCCAACTATGACAAAACCCAAACCCAACCCCACAGGTACGTGTCTCTCTTCCAACAGCAATATCAAAAACACGTCACTGGGTGTTCCGTAACCACTATTTCCCTACACCTTTTTGCAGGGTCATGTCCAGTTACAAAGTAGTACCCAAGCAGAGTTTAGATCTTCATGCAGAAAATGTTTGCTAACTAGCATGCAACCTGACACGCCTCATCTCTAACAAAGGGTCCAGACTGCCGCTGACACGTTCATTTCCACGTTAACACTCATAGTCCCCTCCCAATTCCTTACGCAGCTGAGCAGTCAGATTAAGTAACATGGGCTGCTATTTCTTCATATTCAAAGAACAGCGTATAACTGTTCTCAAGCACATAACTGTGAAGCCCAGATGCTTTTCAGATTAAGACATTTCTCACACTAAACATCCAGACGTGTTTCACAGAACCATTGACAAAATACAGAGAACAAACAAACTAAGCACCTCCCCAGGCTAACAAAACCTCTTCAGGCTTGCACCTATCAACACACCACACTTGTGTTGTCAACAATCTTAAACTCAGTAAAATACAGAGAACTGTTGCAGAAAACTGCAGAGGGAGGTGTCCTGCCTTTTTTAAAAGCCAAATAACTACCAGGCACTCATTCTGGGAAACAGGACCAAACTGTATCTTAGTTTTAGAAAGATTAAATCCAGGCCTAATAAAGTAAGATTTCAGTAACAAGTTCAGTGATGTCTGGATGAACGTAAACTTAAAAAAATAACATCCTCTAAACTCAATAATGTGTTGTGCCTTCTACTGACTTGTCAGCAGTTACATAACTGAGCTGGTAAATATAATCCATATTGCTTACTGACTTAAATACAAGTATTTTCCATACTTTACATGCTATATGCATTCTTGCAGGCGATACAGCCCGGGAAATAACTGAACTGTCAGTTATTCAAGCTTCCAAAGGTTTTAAGATCTGCTTGCTAGACTCATCTGCCTTCGGGAACCAAGAGAGCTTCCTCTTGAATAAATCTTCCTGGTTAAATACTTTCAAATGAAACCAGGAGTAAGAGCAGCCTTGGTAATAATCACCTCCTAACAGATTAAAAATAGAATCATTCATACAAATTTATATATTGATATGTATGCACACAGAGAGACAAAACTATGAAGTACATGTGTATCTGCATTTCTCAGTAACCGTAAGGAATTACAAACTGGAAGAAAAATAAATGCTATTGAGTAAAATGAGTTCTCTTCAAACGGTTACTGACTACGACATACCAACATCTCTGATGAAGTTCTGGGGTCTGTGTCCTGTATCCACAAAGTGTTGGCAGTAATCGTTGTGTGGGTTTAAGCTCTGAGTACCCTGAAGAACAAAAGGGAGATAACTGGACATGCACACACACTCTACATCTGTTAGTCTGATAAATGAGAAAGTAACAGATTTTTTTTTTTTCTTTTCAACATGCATTTATGAGCTATACTAGTCAAGACTGTCATTGTGTTTTTAGCTCCAAATCAGGCCTACCAATTACTACTGCTCACTGCAAGCTGACCCAGGTCTTTAATCGGATCAATTTAACAACAGTTGCACTCCTATCTTTCATAGGAAACTTCTGTACCTGTGAATTCCAGCCAATTACTTCAGCCTTTAAAGCTGTATTTCAAATACCATCCATCACAGAAATAGTTTATCACAACTATGCCAGCTTTAACTAGACTTTTAATTGCAAAAGCAGCTCACCTTAAGAAAGGTACTGGAATCTTTGTAAATCTCTTCCTCATAGGGCAGGTTCTCTTCATCTTGCTGCAGCTCTACTTCATCCTTGGAAATAAAGCAGATATTACAAATATGCAAGATCATGCTGTTTCTCTCCTCATTATGATTCTGTTTCTTTGGGAAAGAAGTGGGCTGTCTACAAACGAAGTCTCCTAAACCAGCAGATCATGAATGGTTCCAGTGCCAGTTTTGGAGGGGGAAAAAAACAAACAAACAAAAACCACCAAACAACTATTCCCAAAAAAGTCTGCCTCTCCCTCAATAATGAAGAGAATGTTACTGGGAAAGGTCTCTGAAAGAAGAATAAAATTAAGAAACCCTTCCTTGCTAGACCCTGACAGTGTAGGCAGTGCTTTACAAGGCACAGAACTTGTAATTTTTGTCCCCCCAAAATTCCACTCCTTGCATTAAAGCAAATTATCTATTTTGCTGAAGTTCTTCTGTTACAAGCTTTGAACATTTGTATCCACTCAATCATCTCTTCTGTTCCAGCCTTAGCAGCTGAAACCACCTTCTCTATATAAATCTGTTAGAAGTCCACATTTCATTTAGACTGTCCTTAAAAATAACTAAAATTCACATTTTGTAATCTCAAAATTTACAGAAAACAGGAATTGTACTGCAATTTTCTTCCCCGGGGTGTTACTAATTGTTTGTTCATCAGATTTCTGGAATTCAGAGATCTGTCACACTGACATACTCTGAACATCCAATGCAGAACTCGGAGAGAACAGAAACACACTCACTTCTTCATGTCACTTTCTGATTTCCCAGAAATCTTAATCAGTTAATACAGTGCTTCACGTGAGGAGAAAAGCAGTTTCAAGGATAAAATATTTTTACAAGAAACTTTAAATACACTGAAATAAAAGGAAAGATAAGAGAACCAGATTTATCATAGAAAAGAACTCAACTTCTCCCCCCTCAACACACATCTTAGGTCAAAAGATGCAGAGAACAGGCTTCTGAGGATAAGCACTTGTTAGAGACCGACTTCTGAGTCATCCCCGTTGTCTTTATGCCTACATAAGTGACTGTAGTCTGTAACCGGTTCGCAGGATTCCTATGCACAAAGTTCACCCAGCACATGATATTTAAAAGCACAACAGTATTTATTGCTCTATTATAGCCTTGCAGAAGCAGCTACAGTTCCTAGCACGAGCAGTCACTAGCACATTGTTTTCCCTTTGAGAGTCTCACCACCCCGACTACGCCGGAGACACCGCCGAGCAGGAGGGTGACGATCAGTGGGGTCAGAGCAGAGAAGGGAGGCAGGCGCAGCACCTTCAGGGCGTCCCCTGTTGTTCGTAGCGTGTGCTCTGGGTCCTTTCTCTCTCCTCCGCTCCGAGCCACCTCTGTTCATCCCCTCAGCAGATTCAGTGGAAGAGCACTGACCAGGTGTTGGTGCACGCGTGGCCAGCACATGCAGCAAGGCCTGCCAAGTATGTGCCCTGCTGGCTAACAGCGGTTCCCGGATAGCAGCAACGTACTGCTCAATAACAACCCTCCGGCTCCCCTCTCCAGGCCAACAGCCCTCCCGGCTCCCCTCTCCAAGGTTGCTTTCTCACAGCTGTGTGCAGTTTGCAATTTCCCACAGTGGCCCTACATGGACCACCACCAAGATCCCTCACACACAGCCACAAACAAAAAATTCACACCATCAACTTTCAAAGGGAAAAGGACACAGTCAAAGCAGGGACAAGATTAAATTAACAATAATACCAGATACTAGGTTCTTGCACCTTAAGCATCCTTATTTTGTTGCTGAGACAGGGAAACAAAACTACTCACGCATATATTTTTTTCAAATTACTAGAGGTCCATTCAGCAATTATGACGATTCAACCAAATAAGATTTTTCTCAACCTCCAAACAATGGCAAGGAAGATTTCCACTCTCACAGAAACAAAGTAAAACAGGTTTGTATCAAATTAGGCTGGCAGACAGCAAATCTGAACCACAGGTATTTTTGTACTTAAGTTAAAACTCTAACTCTTTGCCACAAAACACTGTTGACAGCAGATATTTACACAGGTTCAAACAATTGAGTAAATTCACCTGGGGAAGGGGAGAGGTGGAGCAACAATCACAGCTCTCAGGAGGCTATGAAAAGCACAGGAGTGGCACCATATCATCCAGTCCCATTATCTGTCTCTTCCAAAGACAGACTAACTCAACTAACCCTAGTACAATTGTTACAGTTCCACAAAAAAAAAACCACAAACAAACAAAAAAAACCCAAAAAAAACTATTGTAGAAGTTCTTTGGAACCACAATTCACCTTGCTGACCTTAAAATGTCCATTATTTTGCCAATAATGGATCTCTTCCTGTATCTCCCACCTCTATGGTCCGCAATGCAGTCAGGCTCCAAGACAGAAGTCAAGCTGCCAGTGGGAAGCTTACCAAGCAGCCTTGCTTTATTTTCCCATCAGCCTGATGCTTATTAAGAACCACCACTATAAATATACACTTATTCTACAAAAAAAAAAAAAAAAAAAAACCACAACAAAACCACAAAAAAAAAAAATCCCCTTTTTTGCATCAGATGTTCCTAAATGACTGAGAAGATTAATACACTTCATCTTTCACCTCAAAAACTGCTCTCATACTTCCCCCATACAATGAAAACGTTGATGTCACTGTTCAATCTTCTCTCAAAACACCAGCGTAAGGCATTTAGGTGTCACCAGCTCACTTCACTTTCAATTTGCAACACTAGAAACTGACAGAAATTCTCTAAAACACTCAAGTACATTTTTTTAAAGGTTTCACGCTCACACCCACACACACTACCCCTGCAGACCTCGCACCCTCACACCGCAATTGCAGTAACAATGTCGTATTGTCACAGTAACCCATCTTCACCAGCAATCACAGCTAGATGCTGAGGCTCCAGCTAGAGCAGGTGAGGTTTGAGGACACATCTATCTCCACTAAATCTGAAGACAGGTCACAAAAATTCTACACCACTTCAGAAGGATTAATTGATACCAGCACACAGAACCCAACACTGCAAGTCATGGTTTTAGAGACAGGTAAGTCCCTTCACAGCAGGAAATACTTACCTCTAATTTTCCTAACAAAACTGACAAACCTGCAGTATTTGTCTGCAACACTAACACTTAAGTCTATTATTATTTTTGTCTAGGGAGTATGAAACACAACCCAACAGGGCTTGATACCATAAGGATCTAGATAGATGAAATTTAAACAGGCTCAAAGTACTAAGGAAAAAGTTACATAAATACAGATGGAATTTTACTAAGTTCTTATCTCCTTGCCAACAGGGAATTAGCTATGTCTGCAGCAAACAGTTGATGACTCCACTAGAGATGTTCTACTCAGGGGGTTTCAATTTTCTTAAACCTATTCCTCTGCTTGACCAAAGTTGGTCCAAGCTAGTACTATTAAAATATTCAATTTCAACAACATAGCAAGAGTCCAGCAAGCGGTCAACAGCCCACCTCAGGGTAAGCCTCCTCCATGCTAATGAAGAAAATGTCAATGATAAGATTCATATGCTTTGCCAACTGAAGTGACTTATCCACATATATTTCACAGAAAAAAAAAATACTTCTTAAACTACACACTTGATGAAGGAGTAACATAAACTGCTATGAACTGATCACTAACGTGAGCATAAAACCCCCACTTCACAAATAGTGCACGTACTCTGCAAATCCCTTCTTTGAGACGGCAACCTAACTGGCTTGCCAGACAAGATGTACAGACTAACAGTTAGCAAATTAGAAATTGACAGATAGACTTTAAAGCTCAGTCACCAAAAAGCATCCTGTCACGCGTTAACTTTTTCGTTTAGTAAAAGAGAAGTAAGATAGATTTTACTACAGGAAGATTTATAAACCTGAACACAAATGTAACACTACCAAGGCCTCATATTTCAAAAATTACTCTTTTCATGCATCCAAAAGAACAGCAGACCCTGCATTATTACAGAAGTGCATTGATCTTGACTACTTAATGACAGAAGCAAGGTTATTAGGACAAGGAAAAAAAAAGGAGGAGGATATATAATGCAATAAGATCAAAAAGCAGAGCAGAAAGACAGCTGCATCATAACCATGCCTTTGTTTAACCTCCTTTCTTAGCCAAAACATTACACTAAATACGAAAAAAGAAAGCTGTCAAATCACTCTTGGATGAGTATTTGAAAAAATGAAGGGCATGAGAGTTTCATAACCACTCTATGACCATGGAGACATTTTGGGTTTTTTTGAATGAACTTTTCCTGGACGATTTTGGATACTTAAGGCACACCCCAAACCAAGCCTCTTCCTTCCATTCCCTGAGCATCCTTTCTCTCTTCCCTTCATCCAGAACTGCATTCCTCTGCACTTAACAGGCAGGTTGGAAGGCACCCTCAGCCCCCCTGTATCTCATCCAACAGCCAGTGCTTCTTGCTAAATGCAAGCTTTTCTTCAGACACAAAGGAATTCTGGTCAAGTTTATTTTCTGTCCGTGTACCCAAGTGCGCACACATTTTACCACTTCTTACCAAAAAAGACAGCCATCCATTCCCCGTGGGTGCTATTCCTAAGACTATCTCCTCCTAGAAGCAGCACTAAATTAAGCCTCCAAACACTGAGTTCTGGTGTGTGTACAGTTCAACGCACCTAAGCCACATCTGAAGAGAACCACTGAGCGTCTACGTCCCCTCTCTTAGATCTCTGCAGTGGAAGAAATCAAAGGAGATGCCACTGAGGGACATACATTTTAAAGTATCCATACATATTGCATTTATTTTTATTTATGTGCGCGTACACGTATTTTATAAGTCCCTCAGAGACACATGAGCACCAGAGAAAAATAACTTTTTCCTTTTTTTTCCTTACCTTATATTCCTCAATCTCTTCCTCATCAGCTTCTCCCTCATCCGGGTATTTGCGTTTTGCATTTGGTGCAGAAGTATCATAAGCAGCCCTATAAACATAAAAAAAAATCCTCACATAAACCAGTTCCTCTCTCCAGAGAGAACACGGCACAAATCTCTGGTAATCCACCTTGACTACACGTTTCTGTTACAAGTTTTAAATTATTTCAAAACTTCATATATGAGAACTTATTCCTCTCTCAGTGTGTTTGAGACCAGCACAACTTCTTAAGGACAGGACTTCTGAAAACAGGTACCTTGCTTCCTCATTTTTCTGTTCTAAAACGTGCAGCTTATTTTAACCAAAGCAATACATCTACAAAATTAAGCCTGCTCACACAAGAAAATTCCGTTACACATGAGAATTAGTGAGTACCAGTTGCTCTGTCCTAGATACAGGATCACAGAATGGTTTAGGTTGGAAGGGACCTTAAAGATCACCCAGTTCCAACCCCCTGCCCTGGGCAGGGACACCTTCCACCAGACCCAGTCACTCAGAGCCCCGTCCAACCTGGCCTTCAACACTTCCAGGGATGGGGCATCCACAGCTCCTCTGGGCAGCCTGTGCCGGTGCCCCACCACCCTCATTGTAAAAAATGTCTTCCTTATGTCCAATCTAAATCTACTCTCTTTCAGTTTAAAGCCATGCCTGCTGCTCCATAAGAACTTTTAAACTAAGTCATCCTGTAATTGCTCTTAGCAAAAGTATAAAGGCTCGAGGACGACGCAGTTGCCATACTCTAAATTCACACCTCAGTTTTGCTCAACAGTAGCTTTTTAACTTAGGAGGCAAAAGTTAGCCTTGATTTCCAAACCGCTATTAGAAGTGAATGACTAAACTCTACTCACATCATTCCAAGTTCAGATTTGAGTAATCAAACTATTTTCTATCACCGACTCGTATGTTTTCAAATAAACGGTTAAGATTTTCTTTTGCTCTTTGGAGCGCAATCTCATCCTATTTGAAAGGCCCGTGTTAGCATTAAAACCCCGATTTCTCACAGGAATTGTACACGGATACCGACCTGCACGTTTCCCTCGTCTCAGCGATCTCCCGCTGGTCATCTTTACTGTTCAGCACGGCACCGATGCTGTCTGCGTTTTCAGCTCCCAACTACACAACAGGCAAGACAAATTCAAGCCACAGTTACCACAGATTTTTTAAAAAACCCGAACAGGAACAGCCAGGAAGCCGAAGGACCACTGTTTAAACCTAACGCACCCCCCCCACCGGCCAGGAGGCCCCGCCAGCGACCGCCTATTCCCACCGGGCCTGCGGGGCCAAACCCAGCGGCCCTCCCCGGGGCCAGCGGCAGAACGTTCCCGCCAAGCAGCCCCCAAAATGGCCGCCCCCCCCTCCCTTTGCCGCCGTTACACCTCAGGCGGCGCGCGCCCGCCGCCCCCTCCCCGCGAGGGAAGGGAAGGGAAGGGCAGGGCAGGGCCGCGGGGCCCAGGCAACCCAGCGCCCGCCGGCGGGGCCCGGCCCGGGGGAGAACGGCTTCGCCGCCCCCGCCCGCTACCTGCTGCGCCAAGAGCTGCCGCCGGAGCTTCTGCCGCTCCCGGATCTCCTGCAGCCGGCTGTTCATGGCCGCCCCGCCGGCCGCCGCCGCCCCTCTTCACCGGGCTCCCGCCGCCGCGTCACTTCCGCCTCCGCTCCAATGTGGCGGCCGGGTGACGCGCCGGTGGCGGCGGCCATCTTGGTTGAGGGCAGCGGAGGACAGGCTTTTCAGGAGTCACTGGGCGGACTGCTTACTCGTTGTAGTGTAATTTAAGCGTTTTTCTAGATGTTAAATTCATTTTCACTCAAGCACTGCAATACGACTTTCATCCCTTACTGCAGGCAGCCAGCCGTGCAGGATCTTTGGGAAGCTCTTTCCAGCACGACCTGTTCTCCAGGGTATTTCACACCTGTGATTGACAGCTCACTGCAATCACCTGCACTTTGGGGGCCCATGCCTTAGTTTTATATGAATTTTTTTTTTCTCTGTCATTCTCTCTTGTACTTCTCTCCCACACGTCTCCCACCCTAGATAGATAAAAACTAGATCCTAGATAAAAGACCCTAGATAAAAACTCCTTTTTATCAAATGTCAATATCCAATGTAGGTATTTGTAGGTTAACCTTTATGTTTTGCCCACATCTTTCTGATTGTTTAAAAAGTTCTGGTTTGAAGGAGTTTTGCAAAACCTTTAAAGCATTTTTCATCTCATTTTTTGTCTCTTTCCTGCTTCCTCCTTTCCGCCCTCTCATGTTTTTTCTTCAACAAAAACATTCATACTCCAACAAGAATGAAGATTGGCATAAAGGCCCGCAGTCTGGATTCAAAAGTTGTGCGATAAACTTCAGTACCTAGCACCTCACAAAAGGAAACTTAACAAAAGAAGAAATGTTACAAATTATCTCAGCAGTTCTAATTAATGCTAATGTTTGCTCTCCTGAAATAGCCCATTTTTTCCTTTAATTATCAGACAGAAAGATGTGGGCAAAACTGAAAAGTGATATTCAGCACTTGATTACGTGAAGCCATGGTGTTCATCTGCGTTCATCATTAGCGCCAGATACCATCACACTTTTGTGATACAAACTGTTATTCTCTCTTTTTTTTTTTTTTAATGTAGTATATATGGTATACACGTCAATGACATTATCTAGGTCAAACTTAAAACTGAGAAGTCTGAAAAGCAGGAAATTACAGCAGCGCAGACTAATGCAGAAAGAAACTGTTTCCAACTATTCACATTGCTCAGTGACAGACCATCCTAGAAAAATGATGGAGCTTTTAAATGTTAAAACCTCGAAATACCACGAGGTGATGTTTTACCACCTTAGGGAATCCATTACTAGTTATACTGTCCTGTCTATGGAAACATTCTGGAAAAAGAAATGCTATCTCATACTACTGCACGCTTCTTCAGCGTTGTTGGCTGTAATGAATACAGTAGAAGTCCCTGCACAGTAACAAAATCACTTCCTCCTCGATGTGATACGAAGAAGTTTGTGTGAGCCTGCACTCCGTTTTTAGAACTGGTTGCTAAGATGAGCTCATCTTTACAAACACTAATGGCTATGAAAGATGCTATGCTATATATATATACACTGTTTCAAAATAAAAAGTTTGTATTTTTGCGAAATGCTCCTTGCCTTTCTTCTCTGTGTACAGTGTGGTTTTGGCTCTCTGAGCCTTGTAGGCAATCTGTGGTCATTTTTTTTTCTGTTAAGATAAGCATCAGGCCAAATTATGCCGGTATGGAGTCAAGATCTACACACGTGCATATATTGTACCATAACCCAATCTATAGGTTTGGGTTTGATCACTTGTATTAGTGTTTTGATTACATCATGAGTTTCTGTGGTCTTGAACCTTATCATGGAATTATCAAAAAATAATGGAATCTTCTAATCCAGCCTCATATCCTGCTGTCATCCCTGACATGGTGTCAAACCTACAAATGTGCAGGGATGGAAATGCATCTAATCGAGCCAGCTCCTTCGTGAACAGCTATTCCCCAAACCAGGCATTCAGCTGCAGATGAAGCCTTTACCAACGCCGTGCAAAATACAAACACGATGTACTATGTGGTTTTTTTTAACTAATGACTGGGTTGAACTGCATTCAACTCTCATACGTTACCTAGATTTTTTCCTTCAGATTTATGAAGCCATCCTGGTTTTATTTAACTAATTATTCCTGACTACATGACCTTTCACTTCTCTTTATTGACCTGCATTCCATCTTTTTAATTATTTCTATTGTTGCAATAATTTTGAATTCAAATTCTTTCCTCCAGCATACTTGTTATCTACTTCCATCTTCAAGTGTCTGTCTCTGAATGTAACAAGCAGATATTCTATGCCACTTTGTTTCATCAGCTATAGCATTATAAAATAATTATAAACCACAAACATATAAGGGTAAAATTTCACACCCATTTGCGACTTGTGCTACACTGACATACGTTCAAGTCTAGTCTACTTCATTTAGCAAAAAACTGCTAGCTTGTTTTCTGTCAGTAGAAATTATTGTAAAAGTTGCAGAGAATTAGGCCCAAGCTGCTTAAATTGTCAAATTGCTGGGAATGAAAATTACTCCCTCTTTTAAAAATTCCTCTGATCAACACGTTTTGTTCTAGAAATGTCACAAACTACCAAAAATATAGAATATCTTCTTAGTTCAAGACATTCAATTTACAGCTATTTAGGCTTGACGTGAGGAAGCATTTCTGGACCGAGAGGGTGGTCAAGCACTGGAAGATGCTTCCTCCAGAGGTGGTCAATGCCCCAAGCCTGGCGGTATTTAAGAGGCGTTTGGACAATGCCCTTAACAACGCGCTTTAACTTCTGGTCAGCCTGGAGCGGTCAGGCTGTTGGACGAGGTGATCGTTGTAGGTCCCTTCCAACTGAAATAGTCTATCCTAGTCTAGTCTAGTTTAGTCTAGTCTACAACATCATTGTGTTCATACCAAGAGGGAAGATTTAGTCCTTTTATTTGGGGTGGGGAAAAAAAGAGCAAGCTGGTTTAAATTTTTTCTTTTACCCACTGCAGAAACTTACTAGCCACTTGTCCTCCTTCTAAATTAGTAAAAAGTTTATCCCAAACAGTCCCCTGAGCCCTCAAGTCCCACTTCACTTGGCAATCAGGTATTACTGGCTTTCTACCATGTTCAGAGAGTGTGTTAAAATACAAGTGGCTTTTTAACTGAAATGTCTGTGTATATGCCTCAAAAAATAGAATGTGAAGAGGGGATGGAGTGCAGCTTCATGTTGTATTGCCTCTAGCCCTGTATTTACTCCTTCTCATCTTACCATTGCCCCCAGATTGGCCCCCTTTCTCATTTTAACGCTGCCCCCTTAGTGAGGCAGGAGCAAATCTGGCAGCTATACCAACTTCAGTGATGTTACTTGTTCTAGAGCTCAATTCGATCCACTCCCCTCAGGGGCAGTACAAATCTAATTACATGACATCTGCTGGCTTTATTATTATAATTCAAAGTGTTAAAGAAGTGTGAATTTGTTGTGCTTTGAATAACAAAGAAACATATTTCCATAGACCTCAGTGTTCACTGACTTAGACTTAACTCTGTAAGCACTGAGATCAGAAAATATTGTCTCGCTTTTCTGCTTTCCCTATGCTTCTCACACAAGATATTAAAATTATACTGCCAGTTTTATCTTACAGTCAGAAATTGTGTCTTACCATGCTTGCAAAACAATCCCGTACATTTTTGTGTTTAAATATGGTACTTGGGCATATTTTATGTGATTATAGTACCCTCACGTTGTCTCAGAGCTGTTTTGTTTGTACTAAATAGCAATGAAGGTGACTAGATAATGATCCTACACAGAATATTACGGCATGCGGTAGCTTTGTACACTGAAAACCTCATGTGTCTAAAGTCTGTATTCCAGAAAACTCATCTTTATATATTACCTCGTAGACTCAGTACTTTTCCATTTTAGATTTGCAATATTTAATATTTTCCTGGATACCTCCACAGATAATGAGATGGAGTATCTTGCATCAGCATGTTATTTGCACAGAATATTTAAAAACATATCCCTGAATTTATTGTTCATATTCTTTTCCCGTTCTCCCATTTACTTAATGTTTTCCAGAGCATTTACAGTGCTACCAGTTAACTGTGGCTTCTATGAATACTCACTTTTTCAATATCTACATCTTAATTCTTTCTTGTTTAAGTTTATAGCATATGAAGTTAAACAGCTCCTAGATCTGCCACTTACTCCTACATTTACGCCGGTTCGTTATCCATTGTGTTTTCTGTGTGGCTGTGCAATAACCTAGATCAGGAAAAAGATCTGGCTGATCTTTTAACTCAGTTTGGATTATTTTGCAGCAAATGTGCAACCACAGCTTCAGAAGCTCCAGAGGTACAGACAGGAGAGAGTAAAGACATATGAAAAATGTTTACTGGCTTGCAGTTAAATCCTAGAGAAATAAGTTTTTCTGCTGCTTTTTACTTTTCCTGCATTCTAGGAAATTCAGGAAGAAGCTTCAGGAAGAAAAACCTATGTATACAGAAAAAAAAAATAGTGGACATACAGACTGCTCAGGATCATTGGAATAACCTCCCTGGGGAAGTGGTTAGAATAATGATGGGGCAAGAGGGATCACAAGAGATAACAAAGGGACATCAATCAGAAGTCAAGAAAGAATAAGGGATGGTTAAGCCAAAAATGAAGATTTTAAGAAAGCAGTTTGTTTTGCCAATAGTTACAGCAGTGCATCTTGCTTTCTTTGCCCCCTTTCTTCATCCCTCACCCTTCCTCCCTGCCCTTCACACAGCTCCTGACATTTTCCACATCCTGTGGTAATGAAGGCGATCCAAGCGCAAATGTCTGCCGCAGGTCTGCACAATGCCCGTGTTGTTCTAACTGCAGGAGTCATAGTTCAATAGTGCAAAGCCAACTCGGCTCCCATCTTGTTCAGAATCCCCTTGCAATCGCCGTCGGTATCCTCCCCTTATTTATTTTACAGTGGGTGTAGCTGCATTTTAAAATTTCCACTAAAATGTTGAAAGGAGGAGGCACGAATAGCAAGTACATCTTTGTGCATCACTTAATCAATGTGAAAGGGTTGCTCCAACTCTGTATATATTTGTGAAAGCAAGTTAGGAACTACTGAGATTTGTATTTTTAAAAATGATAACAATATGGGCTTGTGTTCATAATGTGCAAAATCTATTCACTAACATGAGAAGACTCGCTGATTTTGATGAAATTATTAACCAATGCAGCTAACAGGACGTGGTTTATAAAGACTCAACAATACACAGGATAAAAATACGTGGGACTACATTTGGGTAATGTTGACCAAAAACCTATTTCAGTGGGGAGCCAAGAGCATCCAACACCTAGCAGAAGGGACATAAGACCACAATAGTTCAGGTCCCTCTTTTTCATCTTGCTAGAGAATTGTGACTGAAAATAAGAGGCGGCAAAATCTAGCTTGCTTTTTGTTCTAACTCTGTGAGACACTGTTGTCAAGTTCATATACAATAAAATGCTCAAGTTGTAGACAATGGTGAAATGTTTTTAAAAGTCCACCTGTGAACTGATTAAAAACAATAGATGTAAACCAGACTTTTGGAAATATGTAAAATTCTTTACATTGTCACTTAGTCCAGCACTTGGAGATGGACAGAGACCAAACCTAAATAACAGTAAGTGACAGGGAATTACATTTGATTCTTCTGTACCTCTTTGAGAAAAAGTGTATTGAAACATGTTAATATTTTTAAAAAAAAAAGCATGGTGGTATTTTTTATGTTAATAGGACACTTCAAAGACTTAAAAGTCTTAAAAGTCATACCTATTGAGTTATATTTTAAGAGTACTGAAGAAGCCTATAGAGAAATTACAGATCTATAAGCCAGATTTTTTTGTTTAAAATGGGTTCCCTCAAAAATATTTTGTTAAATAAATAAAACATACAGGCTGGATTATAGTTGTACACATATACAGGAAGGGGAAGATGGAAGAAGATGTCCTGCTTTGCTTTCAATTTGTAGACCAAATGCCCTCATGGTAAGGTTCATGCTAATCTAAAGTGCTTGCTGCTTTTCAAGATGAAAAACATTTAGAAATTCAAAGTCTATAATAGGTTAAATATGGCTTCATGGACAAAACTATTCCTGCTTCAACAGGTATTTATCTTTTTTTTTTTCCTCTTTTTATGCTTATTTTACATGTTCTGATAAGCTCTAGTTATATTTTAATAATTGTGTAATATGTGCTTGCATTATGCCTAACTGTAAAAATACAGCTGTAACTCACTTTATCCTTTCTCACTCCCAGTAACGGAGTCTTACCTTAATTAAGATACAACAGTTACTTGAAGGGTCGTTGCATGTATGTAGCTCAACACTAAACTAATCTGTGCATTCCTCTGCAACTCTGGAGAAAAATGTCTTCTTTACACATTGTATGTACGTTGCTGTTGGGTTTTGTGCAGGACACTGAGAAATTCCTGCAGGAAATATTAGAAATGTCTGCTTCCATTGCTGATAATGGGAAGGTGACACTTGGGTTAGGCAGGAGATGAAAACACAAACCAAACCTGCTTGACTTACCTTTCTGTGGTTTGTGATATTCATTGCACTTACATGTCACAACAATGACATGCAAAACTCTGAAACAGATATTATTAAGAAATGTTTTCAGATTATAACGTTGAAAAAAGAGAAGACACCTGCTACTATTCCAGACGTAAATAATTGGAAGAGGACTCTGGATTGCTTGTGAGAGAAGAATTTATTTAAACAACTGCATTTATAAAGCATTGTTTACCCCAGGGAACCTTCTACACCATGAATGTCAGAGGAAATTGTAGAAGGTCATATATCTCAGCTCTGTGAACCAGTTGTCCTCACTGACAGTGGATGTTTTGAATAAATAAGGCTTCATCTTGCTCTGTGGCAGGCTTACTTAATGTTGACTGATTTGTAAAGGCCACTTTCTACATGAAAGAGTCCAAAATTTTTTTTTTTAATGAGCTGTTTCTCCAGCATGAGCACAGAATGAATCATGTACAGAGCTTCCCTTAAAGGATGGACTCGGTGAATTGAATACCAAAACCACATTCACCAAGGCAGTCAGGTTCAGAACTGAAGTTCCACTTCTTAGCAAAACATTGTTTAATTTGTTTGTTAACATACAATTTTCCAGTCCATTTCTTCAAAATATGATCTTGCCTCTTTAAATATGCTTATTTATAGAACGGCTACACAAACTCATCTTTCAACCTAGTTAACAGACTGCAACATATGTGACGCCGCGTCGACTGCCTAATGTAAGCACCAGGAAATAAAGCAGCACCTCTGCTGTATTTACACAGTCATGCACTCTCACACTTGAGTCTCACTCCCCGCTCAGCCACGCGGCATTGCACACGTGGGACCTGCTAAATGGTCCTTCTGGGAGAGGAACGTAAAGGAGCGCTTGGAGATTGCTCGTGGAAACAATATGAAACGCAGCCTCAAACACCATCGCATTGCAACTGCGTGAACAAGACTGTGTGTTGAACTATGTTCCTGGGTGTTGCTGAAATAGTAGTAGCAGCGTGAACAAATCATGTCTCCCGTTCTCCGAAGTTTTACAGGTGGTACTCACGTAACCTGCTTTACACATGGAGACACCGTAGTATGCAGATGGGTACATACTAAGAATGAGGACACATATTGAAGAATTAGAGCTTCTACTGAATGCAGGGCTTTTTTTTTTTGGTTTTAAAAACCATATTTTTCAAACAAATATCTCCACATTTCATTGTGATTAAAAAATCCTTTTTTTTTTCTGTGCAAAACTGTGATAGTTTTTACATAAAGTATAGTTACTTTGGATATGTGAAAACTATCTCAGTTGAAAGAGCATTTTTTTCCACTCACTATATTAAAACGCGTTCACCGGTTTCGCATGATTCAATTTACGTTTCAGGTTTAAATGCGATTATTTCGTCATGTCTGTACAACCCAGTCTTAGGCACATATGAATCTATGTATTGAATTGTTCCAGAAAATCAAGTTTCTTATTGCCTTGTTCCAGGAAATCGGGTTTCTTATTGCCTAATAATATGAACTCAGCTTGTTGTACAAAAAAGTACTTAACACTTCAAAAAAGGTTTTTTCTATGATCTCATTACTGTGTGCACTGTGTTATGTGGTAATGGAAACCTCATCAATTACAGGCTGTTCGGTTACATCCTGTGTAATGCAGGGTCACCCTATGGAGCTTATATATAATTACAGACAAAAGGCCTATTCTCCTCCATATAAGCACAAACGCAAATTAATTTTGAGTCAGACTTGGCAGGATTTCAACTTTCTGCTGCCTGTGTTTGTTAAAAAGAATGCGATTCATGAATAAAATTATTTTATAAGAGCGCTGACTTATACCCTTACAACGTTGACTCATTACAGCGCGCGTTCTGTGGCCCGTTTTGCACGTGGAAATCTCCTTTGTGTGAAGCCTTGCTTCCTCTCCTTCTCGCCTGATTTCAGCCCGTCTGGTGCTGTTTGATCTCACGCCGTGCCCACTAGGTCACATGCATACGTTTTTCCACTGATTCCAGCAGCTGAGCTATTGGCCCCAGCATCCTTCCTTAAGTGAAGAAATAACAGTACGAAATTATGAGATGGATAGCCTGAAAATAATTTCAGTGCAATGTGCTGTGCCTGGCTGTTTGGCTACGTTCTCTCTGCTTTGTACTTATTTCCTGGGGGAGTTTCTCATGTATCGCATTGCCTGCAATCAGCCCTTGCTCTGATCTGTCACATCTGCATTGTTCCTTGACTCCGACCCCCTCAGGAGGGAATGCAGGAGAGAATACCCTGCTTTAGGGCTATCAGTGGCAGCAAGATGGGAATGACTCAGGTCTTCGCTTGTAACAGTGTTTTAACTGGATTCCACCAACAGCTGGAAGTGCTCAGCTTTTCTAAAATCTATGCTGAGAGCATACTATATGAGCTACTCTAAAATAAAGGTAAGCAGCTTTACTGAACACAGGAAGAGGCTAATCAGTGAATTCTGCTCTTGATTTAAATGGGAGCAGAATTAGACTGGTTCTACAGCTGAATTTTAAATGCTTGGTATTAAATCTTTTCGCAGTGCAGGACTACTATTTTTGCATGTACAACCCATACATCAGATACCTTCACCTATTCACAAGAACCATTTATTGAAAATTAGTCCTCTGATAACCTGTACCCTCACGCAATTCACGCAAAAGGAGAGTCAGTGACAGGGAAGAACTATCAAGTGCTTTTAGAAAGCTGTTAGGATAAAGGAAGCTCTTGTGTAAATTCCCTTTTAAGCCTTGCTTATACAAATAACTGCTGCTGTATTGTGAAAATATTTATAGTATTTCCATTCCTCACGTAACCTGAGGAATCTGTGCACAGAAATATGGAGAGGAGGGTGGACTCATCAGAGCAGTTCATAGCTATGAATTATTTATTATTCTTTGTTTTATCAACCATTTGGTATTG
Source organism: Ardeotis arabs (assembly GCA_011801015.1). Taxonomy (NCBI): domain Eukaryota; kingdom Metazoa; phylum Chordata; class Aves; order Otidiformes; family Otididae; genus Ardeotis; species Ardeotis arabs. Next base: position 34,701 of record JAAGAY010007264.1, read on the forward strand.
GGGCTGTCAAATATCAGGAGAGAAAAAAAGCTGCCAACCCTGTGGAATTGTACAGAAATTCAGACCTGTTCTAGCAGATTATTTCCTCCAACTGCTCTCATGGGAGTTGTCAGGTACACAGCACAGATTTGCTAACTTTGGTCACAAGCATAGGTTCCACCTCTGTGCATAAGAGGTACAACCTAACTACTAAGATCAAGTGTTGAAAATGTTTTGCAAAAGGGAGAATTGCTATGTACTTTGGCTGGAGCCAGTTCACCCACTGTAATGTCATCTTAATGGATTATTTTCTCTACCAACATAGAAAGACCAGAACAAGCCTTTCTTTTCATATGAAAATGCAGGCCTTGTTAAATACAGATTACTAACTTTAAATCCCACAGTGCTGGTGCAGGAGTATAACTAGCACAGTTTCCAAAGATTTATGATTTTCTCAACATTTTGTGACGATTTTTTTCTGAAAAGCTGGATACTGTAATTTCAGAATCAAAGTTGTACGTAATGCCCAGATCCACTGAGACTTTTTGAGGTTTCCAAAGATCTACTTGCTTATTTTCCTAATTGAGCTGACATAATTTCTTTTTCCCTTTTCATTTCTAATTCAATTTGTGAGTGAGTTTTCAACAGTTTTGCACAGCAGAAACAAAACTTTTTAAGGCAAGCAAATGCACTAAGAACATTTCATATTTGGCATCTTTTTAAAGCTGTATCAGCTGTACCAGAGTAATAAGCCTTTGTTTCTTGTTTATAAACGTGTGAAGGTAAAGTCTACCCTTAAAGCATAGTGCAGTTTCATTTTAGGCACACTTGTAGTTGTTATTTTAAGTGTGAAATCCAAAAGAATCAAGGTTCTCAAAAACACACTGTCTGTCCATGTAACTGTTGCTTTGTCTTGCTCTCACAGATAATGACCTTCCTACAAGCGTTATAAAAGTAGTCAAGCAGATGAGAATGATTTCATACATGGCACCTCTACGTGCCATAGCCAAAGGAAAAACTGCAGCATGCGCTCACACAGTTCAAACACAAGAGAAACCATATGGGGGAGACACTCGCAAACGCTTTAGCGGAGGCAGAAGCTGCAACCAAAGTGCAAAACATGCATCCAGAGAAAAACAAATTGCATTGGTATGTCTTAGAAAAGTGCCCCTCCTACTGACAGTGAAACTATTATCAATGTCTCAAATGGAAGCCAGACCAAGTCCCTAATTTGTAAATTCTAACAAAAGTGTTATTTCCTGTAGCATTAACAGACATCACATCATAGCGAAAGCTAATTTACAGTTATTAAAACAAATTAAGGCTCACTCTCCTTATTTGATAACATCAAAAGTAACAGTCATGATAAAAATGTAAATGTTCAGGAGTGAATCTGTACATGTGGATCATTCAGTTAAACCTGAATCCTGTCTTGGCGAGGGAATCATTATGACAATTGCTTTTTTTATTCTTGGTGCTTCATTTATAATTCTAGTTACTTCCAAACCTTTTTCCCTGTGTAGCCCCTCTCTTTTCCCCTCACCACTTTCTTAGTACCATTTTGCAACCTCAAGCACAAACACCTCTGCCCTACACAGGCAAAGAAATTTCATTGCAAGTAAGATTCCTGCTGGCCCACACACCTAGGGGAGGCAAATGAAATCAGCACACATGAATACGTACCAGACTCAAAGCTTTGCCTGAAGTGTTTTGCAAGACTCATCATACTCATCTGTTCTCTTCCTCCTGTGCTGATCAGCAGAACCCTTCCACTTCCAGGCTAGAGGGAAAAAAAAAAAGAGCTTACGTCAGGGAAAATGAAATATTGCTGTTATTGTGATGCCAAAAAGTGTTTACTAGGCAATGAAGGAAGCCGTAACCAAGCTAGGCTGAGCATGCTTTTAACTGGTCCTTCCAAAGGATAAAAGCTACCAACTTGTCATGACAGCACCAAATTTTCAGACAAGTTAAAAACGGCCATAATGAGTTGCTTTCAGGCTAACGTCTTGTATATATTCAAATATTTTGAAAACAAATTAAACTCTTGCCAGTCCTGACAGTTTCTAAACTAATGCATATGCATACCCCTCAGAAGAAACCTCAGAAAAAAAACAATCTGTGCGCTTATATCCACAAAGTGCAGCAGACACGCGCAATAGCACAGTTATCATGTTGCTGTAGAAACCCCAGCAGAGTGTTCAACTTTGTGAGTGATTAAGATAACTAACTGTGATGTTGCAATACTAAATTAATCACAGATGAGCAGAACTAAAATGAATACAGGTAATACTAAACACTGCAGGACCTGCTTTCCCTCAGCACCGGAGCTCGTTTGTTCTTATAAACAAAAGCTTAAATTGGTACAGTGGCATTTGGCACCTTTGGAACAGTTTAGAGGCTGCGAAAGGAAGGCCACTGTTCACTGGAGACACCTGGGATCCGGCGTGGAAAGCAGAAAGCACACTCTTGCCTTCTCTGTTAGACTCCAGTCACAATGCAAGGTTGTAGAAATACTGCGCTCACCTAGAAAACAGATTAACGCTTATCAGCCAAAAAAATTAGTGAGGAAAAAAGATCCCATGGAGAGGTGAAACTACAGACTCACCCTACAGTCAAGTTGCCAAATAAAGGGTGTGTGCTCGACTTTGCAAAGGATGAACAGCAGAGGTTGAAAACACTGGTAAATTAAAAAATAATACCTAACCCAAAGTAACAACTGAACAATAGGAGGCAAAGCAAAACCAACTGCCAGCCCTTCTGGTAAGGAGACATCAGAGATGATCAGGTCACGCAGAACCCCGCAGTGGCTGGCAATAAGCAGATTACAATTCAGAGCACATGGGGCTGGGATCAAGCTAAACCCTCGAAGACATTTCTTTTCGCGGTGTTTGTTTCCAGTCCCTTTGTTTCCCGCAGACACGTCTGGGGCTCTCTCCCTCCAGCGGGTCCGTTTTGTCCCTCTTCCCCCGAAGCTCCGTGGCCAAGCCCCGGGCAAAGCCTGGCCCGGGGCTCCTTCTGCTCTTTGTGCGGCTGTCGGAGGGGTCGGGGCAGCTACAGCCGCGGGGGCAGAGAAGGTGGTGGCTGGTAGGGGAGCCCCAAAGTGCGAGAGAGAAGCGGGGTGGGAGGGGAGCAGGGATCCCCTCTCCGAGGCTGCCGGAGCGGCCGCCCCGCTCCCCCCCACACCCTCCCCCCCGCAGGCAGGGGAGCCGGGGGGAGGGCGGCGGGGGTGTGCGGCGGTGGGGGGGGGATTAGCGGGCCGCCGCGGCCCCGCCTTCCCCCTTCGCATCCCGGGCGCGATGAGAGGGGGAGATGGACCCGCGCCGGCGGGACTGGCACCATGACATTCGCCGGCTTCGTGGTGGCGCTGGTGATCGGGGCGATCCCCGCAACCCGCGGGTTGGGGCAGGTCCCCGCCGGCCTCCCGGCCGCCCGCCACCCGCAGCCCCTCGCCCCGCCGCCGCCTCCCCCCAGCGCCGGGGGCTTCTCCGCGGCCCAAAGCCCCTGGTCACCGACGGCTCCCGCCCCGGGCCGGGGGTCGCGGGGCCGCCGCAGCTCCCGCGCCCTGCCCGGAGGCGGCCGGGACCGCGCTGTCTGCGAGCGAGGTGAGTTTTGGGGGGGCTTGGCTGGGGAGGGGTGCGGCGTGTTCCCCGTCCCCCCGGCGGCGGAGGGGACGGGCGGCTCTTGCCATAGTGACAGCGAGCAGCTTTTCGGAGAGGAGAGGGGAAACTTTCACGCCCGCAGATGCAGGGGAAAGGCGAGGGTCCCGCCTGGCTGTTCCCGTCCCAGGTAAATCGCGTTGGGAAGCCGTACCCGGAGCACTGTTAGCCGCGTTCCCCTTCCTACCATCGGACGCGCTTCTCTGGGAAGCGCCGGGTCCACAGAAGTTAAGCGGCAGCAGGAAAAGCATCGAGGATGCCTCGCTCTAAAGGCGAACTGCTCACCTAGCATCTCTCGCTTTCTTCGCCCCCCCGCCACGTCTCGGGATAATGGGGTTTGCAAGCCAGCGCTGGAGCTTGAGGACATCAGTGGCCCTGCCTCCCCCTCACCCGCTCCCAGCCAAACGCGCGGTGACTCCGCTGGAAGTTTTCAGTAAGGGCCGAACGGCAATTTCAGCGTTCAGCCCTCGGGCAGCTGATCAGCTTTACATTCCAGCGGCGCTGGCACCCCCCGCAGCGTTACACGTATTTATGTACAGTCTGGTTTTGAATGACTTCACCTTTCCTCCTGCATCGCTCTGGTATTATCTCCTACCTAAATATGAATTACATCCTATCTACAGCTATACTAAAAATGATCAAGCAAAATTGTTGCAACAAAATCTGAAATTCCCTTCTTTGTTGCCCTTCCTGTCACATATTTGGTAATATCACAAGGTCAGCAAGGAAGCTGATCTTTAATATTATTATTACTAATAATTTTGTTCTTGTGGAAGCTGTTTTTGTTGGTTTTTTTTTTCATTAATTTAGTCGTAGATCTCTAAAGATGCTTGTTCTTCTCTTCCAACAGTAGCCCTAGAAGGTGTATGAAAAAAAAAGATGCTAATTTGAACAATGTGATAATTACACATATTGGTATAAAATATGAAGAGCATATGGAGCTGCCAAGGTCCATACTGATCATTTATGCATTTAAAAAATGCAGCTTCCAAAGCTGCGTTCCAAGTCAAATGTTGTACTCCTTCAAGAAGACAGGATGATGTTATGCATTACAGATGTTTCCCTGGAGAGAATACCAGGCAGCTGATGCCACAGAGGAGAAAACAGATAACTAGACACAGATGAAAAAAAAAAATCCAGAAGACTTCACGCCCTTTAACTGGTCTCAGTCTGGGAGAGGGTGCCACAGTTGCTTCTTTGATTTAGCCCATCAGATTTACAACTTTTTTTTTTCAGAATTCTTCAGTCTGGTTCCCAAAATACTTTGTGAGGACTTGGTCTAATATGTTACAGTGAAGAAGAACATGGCATTTTATTGCTAAGAACCTAATAAAGTAAATTCCAGAATCCCCTCTAAGTTCAGCATGAATGTGATTTAGGTAAAAACATGCCCCCAAAACTGCATGGTTTGGGTTTAGCTGTGTTTCGTCAGTCTTTTCAGAATGATGCTTTTTTTTTTTTTTTTTTTTTTTTTTTTTTTTTTTTTTTTTTTTTTTTTTTTTTTTTCTTCTCAGAAGAAGGAAATACAGGTTAGCCCCGGTTAAAAGTGAGGACATAGCTACAGAACAATAGCCAATACTTTCTAACTGAAAGGTCATCTGCTTCTGTTGGACTCAGTGGTAAACTCTTAGTGACACCAACAGGGTAAGCGCCTGTCCAAAAGCCTTCATGGAGGCCATACGACAGAATTGGAGGGTGTGTGAGATGGCTTGAGGTGGAACATGGAAACAAATCAAGCCATTTGCCCAGAAATAAACATCATAACATTCGTCCCAAAGTATGTTCCTTTCTCACAAGAAGCAAAGAAATGCAAGTAAGACAATGTTTTGGTGCAGTTTAGGGCTAGAGAAGGACAGACTATTCAGAGATAACCTCACTGCATCAGTTGCTTTAGTACACGTGCTAAGGAAGCCTCAGTTGTTAGGCAACTGCAATAACTAAAGACAATACCATGTTCAAAGCCTTAACTGTAAGTCTCCTGGCTTTTCTAGCTTAAGTATTAAGACTTATTGGCAAAGTTAATTGGCTAAACTTAGTGCTTGTGTATATATTAAATTGCTTTATACTTAAACATTAACAATGAAAAATTAAGAAAAGAAAAGTGCCTTTGCAATTATACTATGTGGTACCAGTCTAAAATCAGTTTTACAGTTTAAAATAATAGATTTTGGTGTTTAATTTCCTTCCTTCAAAAAGGAGAGATGTCTGGGTAATGTTATTTATTCACGCCTTGAAAGCAAGTAAACCAAACACAAATATATATATATATATATATATATAAATTATCACAATTAACCAAGGTAATCATAGAGGCAAATAAATGAGTATGAGAGTACTCTGTACACAGAGCAAATGTAAGTCCAGCAGAATTTAGTATTTTAGTTACTGCTAATAACAACTTGCCTGTAATGGCTTCAAAAAGAGGCCTACCTTAGCACCTAGAAACAACTGCTGCCACACAGTCTTTACGTGGCCTGTAATTTCAGTACTCTGCACAATATGTTGTTCATGCTCTGTTGTTACATATCTAATTTAAAGCTCTTTGAGTAAAGCAGGTTAACTATTTTTCTTTATTTTACAAAGGTGAAACAATACCAGAGAGGGTAAGTGTCTTTGCCAGAGGTCAGGCTACCAATCAGTGGCAGGACTGGAAATAAAATACACATCTCCAGAACGGCCAGATTGCAGAGTCTTTCCATTTAAATTGCTTTTACCACAGGGCAATTCCACTAATGCCAATCAAATAATGCTTCCCTAAACTTTTGTGAGAGAAGAATCAAGCCTCAGGCTCATAGTCTAAACACTAGATTATTCTCCCTACCTGTTGCACCACAGCCCAGGCCGTTGATGGAAAGTCTTTGGGGGGTTTTTATTATAGGGTTAAAGAAAAAATATTAAAAATTAAACATGAATGTCTATATTTTCCTTCTAAGCAGCAGCTTTTCTGGAACCATTCTTATTACAGCTGCATAGCATGAGATGAGCATCATTTTCTGCAGCTCTGTATGACATAAGACAACTGCAGTTCTTTAGAGCCCGTTGCATTTCTAACACTTCCGTTTATCTTTTCAGAGCCTTAAACCATTGCTCATTGACATGATGAATCTCACTGCTGCAGAGGAACCAACTCAGCGCATTACACACTCAATATATACAATATTTATGAAACTTCTAATATAAGAATCCTTGACTATGCAATACTGCTATCCACTAAAGTTCTCCAGATAGTTCTTAAAAGGTAGTTCTGACGGATGCACCCTTTTTTCAAGGTTAAAATACCAGGAGAAAATAGTTATAATTTTAGACTAAGAGCAGGGCTCAGGAAAGTGGTGGACAACAGCATTAATTGATCGCAATGAGCATCATGCACAGTTTTGCTGAAATCAACAGGATTAATTTCTTTGCTTTTAGCCAGGCCTCATCCTGGAAGGAAAGAGAACTTTCCATTGATTTGAACCGGTGTTAGATTTCACCTACGCTACAGGTAGCTTTTTACAAGTACCTCATGCAAACCGACAAACTAGTTTCATTCTGAAACTGGGATAGACTCTTTCCTATGTATTGTGAATCATCTGCTAGTGTTCTGAAATACCGCGAGTTGTAACGTGGTTACCTGAGCATGTCTCAGTGGGAGACCCTCACACTTCACGTCGATTTGGACTTACCTCATTGACTCCAAGGCAACAGAGATGAATTATCAGTGTAGGGCCTTTCTGTGGCACTACCCCACATTGTAACACCTTGGAAATGAAAGCAGGGATAAAAATTATTTGTTGTTTTTACAGATTTCCAAAATTCAAAATACTTCTTCTGCTTTGCTTTAAATCTGCGACTTCAGAGCACACAGCACCAGGGTGAAAGGCAACTTCTACTTCTGATCCCCCACTGCTGCAGCACTTACATGTACAGCAAAAGTGGAAGTGATTCCCATTCTATTTTCAGTTCAGCCACACAGTAACAATGCTTGTTCTCAGTGAAATGCAGAAAATTAAATGGGGTTTGAAGTTACCCAGCATCTCTGGATTTAAGAATGGTATAGGAATAGAAGCCAAGCACAACAGCGCAATTCCTTTGAAGCTCTTCTGCTTTTTGGAGTTAATTAAAAGTTGGCTGAGAGGTTTTCCTCTCCCTTTTTTCCTGTGTGTCTCATCTTGAGCCTATATGGCAGGTGTTGCGGAGCAAGTCTCAGCAGCACCCACTGGATACCCTTACTTCCTTGCATTTGCAAGTATAACTTAATCTCTTTTAAATGGTGATAGCAGATAGGGAAGGCTCTGACTTGGGCAGATACCAGGGCAACTAAAATTATCAGACTGTATGTAAACAACATGAATTGGCCATCAATAACCTTGGCTAGAACATAATTAGAAGAAATGCATATGTATTTTTTGAATCTATATAAATAAATGAGTTTCTGTCAAGCCAGTAGATCTGTATTCTTCAGGACAGGGCTGAATTAAGTCTGTTGTAAGACCACAGTACGTGTCCTAGAGCTGCTCAGTAGGCCTGCTTTGTGATCCTTCGGCCTTGTTTCTGCCTCTGGTGGGGTCAGCTCACCTCTCCTCATCCTTCCTCTTCCTGACCAGTGCTGAGGACGGCATTGAGAGCCAGGGGAGCGCCTGTACCCGCGTTCCCTGCTGTTGAGGCAGTGAAGGTTTGAGAAGCACTTTAAGCAGAGGCTTGACACCGTATTGAGTTGGTGGAGAGGGGAGAGAGAATGAGTTTCCTCAGAACATAAAAGCCAGAGTAGCTATTACTGCATCAGCTCTACTCTCAACACGTTTACTCTTCTTCAGCAACTGAAAGAGCTGAAAACTTACAGCTTAAAAAATTGAGATGCTACCATATCTGCAGCTCCAGAAACCTACAGCCTCCAAAGCATATGCTTAATCCAGACCTGTTTTCTAAGAAGCTCTTCTCCAGAGCTTCTTATGCCCTAGGAGGAGCACAGAAGGAAGCCCCTTGGGCGCACATTTTGAGGTGCAGGATGGGCTTGAGGTGTTAAAATGTAACAGGAGAAGACTTCACCAGCGAAATTAAGAATTAACCAGTATCCTTTTAATCATGCTAAACGTTAGTTTTCTTGCTGCCTATGAAGTGAAAGAGTGTTTCTGGGTTATTATAACAATGCAAACACTGGTTATCTTGCAAATAAAATATTAACACATTCTTAATATCAAAGATTGAATCTAGAGTAATAAATAGATACTTGGTAATACAGCGTAAACATATGCAATGGCAGATAATGTTGGTCATCTTACAATTCCCTATGATCAATTTGCACATGAAACACAGATCTGTGTTTCGTTATGAAGTAAAAGTTTTATCTACTGGAAAGAAAAAATAAGCTACTGAAGTGAAAGTCTATATTTCAAAGTTCTGTTATGTTTTATGAGGTATCCATGTTACTATAACTAATGTTATCTCTTGATCCAGTAAAATAACTACCAGGGGTCTGAATACTGCAACATTTTGAGTAAACAACAGAGCAATCATTTGCTCATTAGCTGGCTCTTTGATTTGTTTGCAACGTAATTATGACTTGTTATATGATATAGGTGGATACATACTTCAAAGTGCATATGAACAAAAAGTACGGTATCATTTTACTCTTGTTAGATCCAGTGCTGAAATACTGAGCTAGAAACACTTAGACTGGACTTAGAAAAATATGTTAGAGATATTAACCTTTCAGAAGGTTTTCAGTTCTGACTTTTCTTTAAAAAAATGGTTTTTACTTCTTGTTTTGCTTGAGGAGAGCATGCTGGATTCTGCCCTGGATGGTTTAGGTTAATCATAGCTGTAGATATCAATACTGTCCTACGAGGAGAGTAGTGAGGCTGCAACCAGCATGTTAGAATTATTATACCATATATTCTGTTAACTGTTAAACAGCAGCCCTCGTAAGATGTGTAATATTAGTTGCACGTCAAAATAGGATTTCATTTTATTTCTTTCTAGATTAACTTATCAGGTGAAAATCAAGAATATTTTTAATTTCTTAGAAAATTACCTTTAACAATCACCTCATGTGTTTTCTCTTCAATATAATAAAAGCTGTTTTTTTAATCGTATTTTCTTGTGAGATGAAAAAAGGTCTATTATGAATGCTACTACCCCTTCATAAAACATTGATAGTCCTATATGCAGTTGTAAATCTACAGGAAAAAGGCAAACTAAAATATTTGGTTGAGATATTAGACAATTTTTTTTTTTTTTTTTTTTTAAATCCCTCATTTTTTTTTGATGTATGTCTTTTCCCACAGGCACATGGAAATAAGGCACTGTCCCTTCTGGTCAGTCTCCCTTCTTTACCACCTGATACCAGTAGTGTGTTTTCCCACTTCAACAGGGACCAGAAGTCCCCCGGGGCTCTTAGGGGAGCGGGTGGCGAGGGAAAGGCTGTTTTCTTTGGTTAATGGCACACGTCCGCAGTGAGAACTGTGCTTTTCAGACTTATATCCTGAGGCTTCTACCCAAGATGCAAAGGATTTCAGATTTGTTTCATTTCTAATTGTTGGGAAAAGAGTTTCTGACATGCAAAAGTTCTCTCTTTTGCTCTGTGTATGTGAATAAGCTCTTCCACTGTTCTAATTGGGAACTCTGTAAATACAGAAAGAGGAAATAAGCCAAATTCTGCCATGGAGATCTCAGAAGAGAATTTTATTCATCAAGTTGTCCCTTATTCAAATATTTGAATAGAAATATTGTGCAATGTGTACTCAGGAAGCACTGTATTGATTTCAGTAGGTGTCATGCAGGACTGTAAGCAGTCATGTACAAAAGTAAATTTATTTTTGGAGATGACATCTTCACAATTGCTTTCTGGTATGTCAGGAATCACTTTGCTATGACTGCAGCTGATGTTTCAAGTGAAAAGAATAGTCTATACAACAGTCTGGTGAAGAGCACACATAAACAAAATTCCAGACTCTCTGTCTGTATGCGACAGAAAAACACAAAGAGAAAAATTATAAAGACAGATAAACAATGCGCAACATGCCTACAGTATTGTTACAATTAACTCATTAATAATCCTCTGTTTGGAATGATAGCTCACTCTGTAACATGAGTTGAATAAATTTTGTTTGTAATTTACTGCACAGTAAGTTACTGCTGAGAAAGTAAATAGGAGGGAAAAAGGAACACACAAAACCAAGTTTGAGGTTAATTACTTCCTCGAGCCATTAGGCTTCGTGGTTTTATGAAATATACTGAACTAAATTAAAACCAGGACAAAAACTGAGTGAAAGCTGAGAAGAAAAAGTGGACCTATCTATGATTATTATTATTTACACATACACGAACACACATACAATGAAATGCAGGCGCAAACATTGACTGTTTCCTCCCATTGCTAAAACCCCTGCAAACTGGATGATGGTGTAGCTTCTGATTTTAAGTAGATTACAGAACAGAGGCAGATGCCTGAGAATTCAGGCAATACTAATGCATACTATTAGGCTATGTTTGATAATTTAACAAAAATGTATTCTTTCTTATTGAATTACTGCTCTGTTATGACTCTTCTGCTTCTGTAGAGTTACACCTATGACCAGCTTTTCCCCACCTTTACCAGTGGCACTTGGCTGCCTCCAACAGCAGATGCATCTGACATCTCAAGTAAAACTACTTCAATATAAAAATGCAAAATCTGTTAATTTTCTTGGATTTCTGTGTTCTGTGCCTCTCAAGAAGCAGATTTTTTTTTCCACTTCTTTTAGATGATTCCTCATATTTTTTAGCTTGTTTTGTCTTAAGAATTTGGTAAAGATCTCTCATGAATGAATAGAACTACATCCAGTGTTTTTCTGTCTGAGAACAAGTATGAGCAAATGCATTCTTTGGCTAAAATCAAACTGCTGACATTCATGACGTGCATAATGTTACATGGGTCAGAGCAAAAGCTGTGCAATCCATGTGATTGTTTTGTGATTCCATTAAGTTGGATAGAATTATGGAGAAGACAAAAGCATATACTCCTTATACTTTTTGCTCATTTGGGTAGAAGTAAATACATTTAAATAATTATGTCGTCTACACATAGTTTTTTTTTTTGTTGGATCTTTAACTAAGTTGTAGTATCAGAAGGATCAGAAATGTGATGTAATTTCAGCATAAGAAGCAAAATGTTTTCCTCGTGTAAAAAATAAGGTTACCTCCTTTTGTCTAGCTGTGTATGTAGGATGGTAGACGTGCCAGAGTGCTTTTTAGAAGCAGCTCACCCAAAGAGCACAAAGATGGTAATACATCCTCTGCAGAGGGAAAAATCAGGTTCAGAGTCTTGTGTGTGGGATACATCAATTGAGCACTGGAATATCTTGGAGGCTTAATCTTTTTTTTTTTTTTAAACTAGGGTCAGTGAGACTCCAGGGTGGCAAGAATGAGTTTGAAGGTACAGTGGAGGTTTATTTGAATGGAATCTGGGGAACAATCTGTGGGAGCCATTGGGACAATAATGATGCAACAGTCATATGTCGACAGCTTGCACTTGGGTAAGTTTCAGTCAGAGTGAAAATCAGTCAACTTATTTTAGTGATGTTTCAGTATATAAGGCAATCTGTTTTGCAAATCCTGAGGGCTTTTTGTGTTTGATGATTGTTTTTTTTCTGTTTGAAAGTTGTTGAAGTTGTTCTTCCCAGAATCCTTCGCTTCCTACACTTGCATTTACTTCAGAGAGGTTGCTGTGAGAATCAGTATTTCATTTGAAAGCTGCATATGGAATCTAGAGAGGAGCAGGCCAGGATGGATGCTTTGCTTTCAAAGTGAAAAGTGTGAACAGGTCAGAAAAGCTTAAGGCAAACAAAAAGTGCTTTACTAGACTTCCAGAAGATGTCCACAAGGGCAGAAATATGAGGTCTGATCCTGATCTCACTTATTAAAGTGTCAATAAAGAACAGCTCCAGTGAGATTACTGACACTCTAAAAATCTAAATGTGGCCAGAACTAGACTCAACATGGGCTCCTAATCATAGGAAAATTCCTGGTTCTCAGGAGCATAGGGTTACCCTGGTAATCATCCATGTTATCCTGCCAAAGAACATCTGGACTCATCCTAGGATTTTGGAAAATGTGGTATTTTTGTTGTGCATGTCTTCATCTAGCTAGATAATCTGTATGCACACTGGTAACAAAACCCAAAACCAGACAAGTTTTGCAGCTTTACCTTTTCATGGAAACATTTTACAGAGTTATAGTAATATCGGACAGGTGGAAATTTCCTGCATTGTTCTCATTGACCCCTACTTCACACTGCTGTCACAATGGAGTTAATCTACAGGACCCTTTAACATAATTTGGTCATTAAACTCTAGATAGTGCCTATAGTGATGCTGCAACTGCAATAGCAAGGTGAAACTGAGGTAATGAAGAAAGTGCCCGTACCAAAAGGGAGTTTTAAAAATAAAATGCAATTTCAGCTACTTAAAAAAAAAAAATATATATAATTGCTGTTCAAGTTAGCAACCAAATTACTTTAATATTCCCCCTTAGCACCCCATTCAATTTGCACATTCTCAATCAGCCACAAAGTATGGCTGGCTTTATTGCCTTTCTAACATTTCTTTCAGTCACACACCAAAGTAGTGATTTTGTCTGCTACAAGCAGTAAGGGGCTTTTATAGCATACTTGCACTGTGACATTCCTAATGATTATTCCACTTTTTAAGACTGCTAGCCAGAACTAAATCTAAGCTGTTTTATAATGTTCAGTACTAATCTGGACACACCATGCCAACTTATAAAAATATGAGGATTAGATGAGATAAAAGTTCGGCCATCTGGAGGCTGTGGTTCTGCTTACGACTTCAGCTGTCTACGTGCAAGGTTTCCTTTCCTCATTTTCATTTAAGTTCTTTTTGCCTTCTGCACCCTAAACATTTCAGTTGAACAAGACCGCTATTAGCAAAAGTAGTTCAGTCATACGGGTGAATGGTTTGGTCTTTTCAACAGAAATGGCTTCAATCTGAATCCAGGCCAAAAAGCCCCAGGCAAACAGTAGTTGAAAGTTTCTGTTCTCATGAGTTTTTGGCAGAAATTTGGATCTATATATCACAAGGTGAACTCACTAGGTATTATCAGTGCTTTTCAGGTGTTTCCATCTGTCTGTTCCTTTGATTTGACAATATTTGGGCTCTGTTTTTAATTTATTGTTAGGCATTGTATGGAAGAAAAGATGGCCCAATAATTGTCACTGTAGATTCAATATGGGGAGGAAAGGAAGCTGTTTATAAAGACTCTGGATGGATGGGAATGGGTGAATAGAGAATAATGGCCGTGGGCCTGATCTAATGGAGTTTGAGCTGGTTTCACTGCCACATGGTCACAGCCATATTATCTAGCACGTCTATGGGCAGAGCACTGGTACATTTTAATGGAGTAAAGGAGAGGATAAGGGGGAAGGCCCCTCAGCATCACCTCTCATGAAATATAACTGCAGTGGAATGGTACCTACGGACTGTGGACTCTGTGTTAATTTTTGTAGTTAAGAACCAGGAGAACAGGAATGTAGCTGGCCCTGCAGCAACACAGGCCACTGTACTAAAATATCCCACAACAAAATGGTGAGAACTGGGTCACATCTGTTACTTTTCTTTGTGCAGAAGACAATGCTGAACTGTATGAAAATGTGATGAATTTACACTGCTGAAGAAAGCCCTTTCTTTTCTAGTCCAAGTTTATATATGAGAAAATGTTCCACTTCCCCTCCTCCCACTCTAATGTCCTATCCCAATTGTTCTTACAGTGAAAAAGGTACAGCAAAACACATACCATTTTCTGGACTGGGCCTTATTCCTGTTTACTGGAGTGAAGTGCGTTGTCGTGGTGATGAAGAAAATATACTGTTATGTGAAAAAGACATCTGGCAGGATGGAACATGTCCTCAAAAAATGGCAGCTGCTGTCACATGTCTCTCTTCCCTGGGTAAAAAAAAATACATATGGTTTGCTTAACTCCTTACCTTATTTAAATAGAAGTAGTAATAATTACTCATTATTCAATTAGGAAAAAAAATAAAAGACTTCTCAGAACAGGAAATCAAGCAGATTGAATCATCACATCATTAACTGTTTCAAATCCCTTTATGCTATGCAAGTAGTAGCAACTAGCTGAACCATTTTTTACCTTTCCATAATCCAAAAGCAAACTATTGCTTTGAGATGTAGGTTGTGAGAAAGGGTGAAGCAGTGAGAATCTCTGGCTGTAAAAGTAGGATTGTTTGCTCCCACATTTTTAAAAAAAGTAAATATTTATTCATTTATTTACTCACAGGCTGTCTTTGGTAGTGTTGTGGTTTAGCCCCACTAAGCAGCTAAAACACCACACAGTCAGTTACTCCTCCCCTCACCTCCCCACAGTGGGATGGAGAGGAGAATAAGGAAAGAAAAGAAGGCAAAACTGTGGGTTAAGATAAAAACAGTGTAAGAGAACAACAGAGGAAAGGAAAGCAGAGATGGAAAAACAAAACCAATTATAGAATATACTTAAGCATGTAATTTACAACACAATAGCTCACCATAGATCCCGGTGCCCAGCTCACTCCTAAGCAGCAAAAACCTCCCCCTCCCCACTACTCCCACTTTATACACTGAGCATGAGGTCACATGGTGTGGAATAGCCCTTCGGCTAATTTGGGTAAGCTGTCCCAGCTGTGTCCCCCAGCCACTGGTGCCACCAGCTCCAGCTCCTCTTCCAGCTCAGGTGAAATTTATCCTAGCCAGAGCCAGGACATTATCCAGCCTTATTCTGTACCATCTACATCAAGCCCAGATCCTACTCTTTCCAATTAATGACCACAATTTTTTTACTGTTTTTGATATATATATATATACACACACACACAGAGATACCACTCCCTTAGCCTATGGGCCATCCCTCCAAAATGTCTGTTGAGTTCATTTAGTCCATGACTTTGGGCTCTATCTGTCATAACAGTCTCTCAGGGCAGGAGAGATGACGCGGTGTTTGCTCAGTTGGTGTATCTGGTGTATCACATCCACGGTCTGCAGGTTGAAGATGTCGATCTCAACTTGCTGGGTGCCAGTTGCTAAAGCCAGTTCTGGTTCCATCACCACTGCACTTTGCTCAGTTTTATCAAAGTTCATTTTTTGTTAATCAAGTAATCAATCAATATTACAGATTCTCACTGTAATATCTTTGATATGACATATAACAACTATAGAAGTGATGACATACAGTATTACATAGCAATGAGGAATATTTTGATAAATTACTTTTAAAAAATCTTTTTGGTCTTCATTTAGAAAACTATAGTGTAGAGGGAAGGCGGAATCTTTTTAAGCTAGGAGACAAGCTGAAGGACCAAAGCAAGAGAAATAGTTTTGCCTAAAGAAACTGAAAACTACAAATTTGCAAATTATACTTTTAGATCATGAGGTTTTCCTTCTGTTTGTAGACATTTTCATCAGAAAACTTTGTTTTGCTTAGATAAATTTATTAAAGGATTGTTCTCTGTTTCAGTAATGCTGAAAAGAAGTTTAGCAGTGATTTAGAGTCCAGGATATCTAAAATGAATTAAATTGATCCTGAGTTTCAGTGGACTAGATGAAGTTTCACATTTTGCAGATTCTACTGCAACTAGCCTTTTTAAATAATTACAAAAATCATATTGCATACCAGTGAAATAGCAAGATGAAATTGGAGAAATGTCCTAAATTTTCTTTTTTTCTAAGCCAAGAAATAGATGAAGTAGCAGCATTAATTGGTTGGAAGGCCTACACAAAAATTTATCACATTTTAAATCATTCAGATGTTAGATATGGTGAAACTTTAAAAAATACTATAGCAGTGATCTTTTTAATATGGTTTTAAGCTGTTTCCATTATTATAGCTTTATGCAGAAGTGATGCTTTCAAGACAGTTTCTTGCTGGACCAGAAAAGGGCTAATGATTTGAAAAGACCGAAAATCAAACCGTATCTCAGAAACAGGAAAGGAACAATATAACACAATTAAAGTGAGACTACACAGTCAATGAGATTTCACTGTTGACTGGTTCTTGAGTGATGTCAGATAAACCATTAAGTTATCTTTTTTCTTTACTATCAGGATAACATTTTGGGAAAGAAATGACCTTTTCCTATATTCTATGTTTGATCACAGCCCCTGTCTTTACTCCGATCCGGCTGGCTGGCGGGAACAAAGCTCACGAAGGAAGAGTAGAAGTCTACCACGCTGGCCAGTGGGGGACTGTCTGTGATGATCAGTGGGATGATGCAGATGCTGAAGTTGTCTGTCGTCAGCTTGGCCTTGGGTTTGTTTTTCATATGTTTTCTAGTCCAGCAGCAAAGTAGGAGAGCTAGTCAGATACAGAGCCTGGAGTTGTGGAAAGATGCTTCTTTAAAATTGCACTAATATGTTGAAGCAGTAACTAAGTTCATAGAAGGTTCAGGTACAGCACCGTTACTTTCAGTTCCCTGGAACTCTGACTTACAGGATCCAGTTTTCAGTGTCATACGATAGGGGCAATTTTGTCTGTAGAACAGACAAAGGATGTGTCTCGGAATAAATAACTACTTTTTAGTGAGAACTCACTACAATTTCAGTAAAGTTTCAATCAGAACCTGTAGGTGAAGAAAAGGAAGTTGCTTTGGTAAAATCCTTACATCCATTTTACTGAAGAGTCTAACAGCTTCCTTACTTTGGAGTAAGAGCGCTGCTTTGTCAGAAAGGATATGTCTTTTGGCACGCCTGTGAGAATCTCTCAAGATTTGTTTAAGTCATGAGTCTCTGGAGATTGTCAGTTTGCATATACTGAGTAAAGATCTGTTTGAAGTTTTGACAGTTAAGCTTGTCAGTGATTCAGTCTGAACTAAGCATGGTCTGTAATATAGTCACAGCAGCAGAACAGGATTTTCTTGCTCCTCTTCAGAACAGCCGGGGGTGATTTTGATACCACACAGAAGATAAATATTCAGTATTTGAGGAAAGATGCTGCAGAAGTGGGAGACAAAGAGGAAAACTGCTGGATCAGAGAGAAAGGAGATAGGGACGATTGAGATGAAAGGCCAGATGGACCAAGATGCAGAGAAGATACTAAGATGTAAGCCCCAGGAGGAGAAGGGGATTATGTCTGAGACAGACTAGATGAGAACTAAGCGGGTCAGTGCAGAGGAGACTGGAACAGAACTTGCCTGTTCAACCCTGCTGGGATTATGATGAATTCAAAGAAGTGGCATTGAAGGTAGCAAGCTTTGTGGCATTAATGGGTGGCTCGCAGAGTGTACTTGTTTTGTAACGTGAAACTGAGGCCTTGGACTGCTGGTGCCATCCAAATTAGCTCAAAGGGATGAGAAGTGTGCGGTAGTTAAAAAGCTTCTAGATCTCAGAGTGAGCCATGTGGGAATCAACATGCTCTTCTGGCATCAGATTTTAATTTTTCCCCAGTTTATTTTATGCTATATTTCTATATTCCTGTACATTTTAAATTGGGAATACCTAATAGAAAGTCTGTCTTCTTACAGGCTTTTTCTGCTTTTGAATTGGGCCACTACTAATAAGGTTGGAGAGTTCCTAAGCTATGCTTTACATTTCTGTACACTAATGATGAATGTCGTGCTCTTAATCTGTCTCCTTACTGATTACACTAAACCATTTGATTACTTATATTTAATGTTCAGAAACTGCAGTTCTGAGATGCTTCTAATTTGATTCATTTTTCTGAGTAAATAAACTGTATTAAGATGGTGCTAAGTCTTTCTGAAATATGTCTAGAGATTTACAGAATTTCTCAAGTAATCAAGATGTCTTGACAAATGTGCTCATTACTGTGAAGTGAAATTTTACCAACAGTGGCAGTAGACCAGTTATGAAGTAATAAAAATAATCTAAATCTGCATACTGTTAATCCATGTGGAAACATGCCACAGATTGTAGAAGTAAAGCATCTCAGTAAGTAGCTTCCCACAGCCTTTCAACTTTTCTGTAGCACTCCTATAAAACTTCAGAATATTAATCTACCATTAATAGGTGAAAAATAATGATAATTTATTTTATTCTTTGGTTTGATAAATACTTTTTGCTTGATATAAATTGTCCTTGTTATAGTAACAGGATGTGTTTTCTCTACTTTATTGGAACTCCAGAGAATCTTACTAGATTATAGTATAATTTGTTTTCAAGATTCAGAGTAGTCAAGCATTATCTCTTTGACTTCAGACAGCTTCTTACTGAATAAGGATTTTTTTCCTAACATTTTCTATACATTTGTACCAGCATCAGAATTTAAAAAATACAAGAAATGGAAGCTATGTATGAGAATTTACTTTTTATCTAAGGTTTGTTTATATGCAAATACTACTCAGTAAACTTAAATGAAGATACATATAAATGTTCCAAAGTACCCTCATCTTAAAAACTACCAGTAAACCAGGCTTTCTGTAATAAGCCTATAATATATTTAGGGTAATATTAATAAAGACAGGTATCCTGAAAGTTGCTCTTCAGTCCGTATTTATTCAATTCTACAAAAATATCCAGAAGTGCTGAGAACTCACACAGCCTATCCCGGTACATCAGAAAGATATACTGGAAAACCAAGACATTTTTATTTATTTAGATGCTTTCATATAAATGAGATACCTAGACTTGAAATAAGTATTATCCTTAGTGTATCCTATGGATTATATTTTCTTAGTTTACTATATAGTCATTCACAATTGCAACGAGCTTGAAAAGCAGCTCTTTATGAAATATAAGAGATGGAGGACTTGGCTCTTTTTCTCCCATTATAGGCATTGCAAAATACAAGTGTTCAGTAAATTAATGCTACATATAAAAATACATGGTTACTTAACAAACTAAATGAAAAAATAATAAGGGCAATCAGGAAATGTTTGCAAATCTCAGGGAAAAATATAATTTCCAATCTATTAGAATTCTTCTTAGCATTGCTAAAGGAAAAAAAATAAAGCAAGATATCTGTTAATATGTTATTTGGAATCAGGAAGGTCATTCGTAAGAAAAGGTAATGTCTAATTAAAAATCTCTCTCAAAAATAAGGTACTAACTTCAGACTGAAGCTACGTGTTTTGCTAAAATGTTGCTTACTGAATTTTTGAGGATATTTTTGGTTTGCTTACCTGCTTCTTTGAAGCACTTGCAGATTATAACTCTTCTCCCTGCTGAGTAAATAAGACTTGCTTTTTGATATTTTCCATATTCTCCACTGCTTGAAGAAGGCATCGGGTCATCAGAAACAGTCTGAAAACTAACAGTGCATTTTCAAGATGAAGCTTGAAAATATTAAAAACAAATTGATGTTAAACAAAATGAAAATGCAAAACAGATTATTTAATTTACCTTTCTCGTGTGTGCTTTTATTTACTAAGCGCTACCATCTATGCGTGTCTACCATGAATTTTCACATCCTTCCTTTTTATAAACTTTTCCCTGATCCTGATTTAATTTGTATAAGCCTCTTACTGTTGTTATTTTTCCCATACCCCTTTACTGGGGGATATGCAACATTTCAGCTCTTCCCACTAAGTCCCAGACTCTTCGACTTGCTTGTTCTTGACTGGGTGTTTGTTACGTTTTGGCAGGGGTGTTGCCAAGGCATGGAGCCAGGCTTACTTTGGAGAAGGCTCCGGCCCCGTGCTGCTGGATGAAGTGCGGTGCACAGGAAATGAACTATCAATAGAACAGTGTCCGAAGAGCTCCTGGCGAGAACACAACTGCGGCCACAAGGAAGATGCTGGTGTTTCCTGTACACCTCTCACAGGTACTTCAATTACTAACAGTCACACAGTAACACAGGGACAAATGCAGAGATCACAGCTCTAGAAAGAGAATTTTTAAAGTTTGCAGATGTACAAAACCCCACAGTAATAAAGTGTTCCGGCAGTATCAAAATGAACCAGCTGTTGGCTATGGAAATTGGAAACTGCTGGCTCTGGAAAGGTACAGAAACTCTCAATATTCAACATAAAGCCTTGGTTCCTCTGGAACATGTTAACTGCCACTTACTATGTGGCGCGTGCCTTAAACACGTATCACATCTATCAATGGCAGTAAGCATTTCAGTATAAAAGCAATGAGAAACCACACAATATACAAAGAAACATATAAGGTGCATATGCAGGGAAATCACGTAATCAGAGCCCACTCCTGCGGACTTGGCATGTAATAAGGGTTTGGGGCATCAATATCTTGTGCTGTTTCTCTTGCACTTAAGCAATTGCACTTCACAGCTGACGAGGCGCATTACGGCATTTCTTCCATCTCATTAAATGACACCCAGTGATCAGCACTAGATCGAGTAGTCGAATATTCTGATCAGATGCAGTAACTGCAATGTTATTAATTTTGTTTTAGAACAATACTTGGACCTAAGAAAAACTCATTCTTGTTTTTGTTTTTCCTTACTTGTTAATGACACAGATGGTGCGTTAAGACTAACAAGTGGGAAAGGCGGTCATGAGGGACGCCTGGAGGTCTATTATACGGGGCAGTGGGGCACAATCTGCGACGATGGGTGGACAGAGCTGAATACACAGGTGGTTTGCCGGCAGCTGGGATTTAAGTAAGATTACTTGATATTAGATATCTGACTCTTTGACTTGACAATGATGACAAACATTTACTTGAACCCTACATTATTCCAGAGTCCAGTTTTTTTAATATTAGCTAAGTGCTTCATAAAAACTACTGAGTTAAAATCCATTAAAGCCTCCTTCCCTCAGTCTTGAAGAGATATTTATGGCTTCGATTTAGGTAGAAGAAAAAGCTTCAACTGAGGTTGTGATTCAGCAGTCTTTCTTCACCGAGTTCCTTCCAATCATCTTTTTGGCTCAATGCATAGACTATAAAGAAAAACTGATTTGTTATATTCTACTTTGCTTATAAAAGTCTGATTCTTCAAAATCTTTGCAGTCATTAAAAATCACAGACATTTGCAAGGTGTAAGTCCTTCCGCATCTAGCTCACAAAAACCCACAGTCTGGTCCTGGAACACTGTTATGTATTGAAAAGCACATTTTAGAAAAAAATCCCATTAAGAGTTTCATGCATTCACTCTTCACTACTTTTCCTACTGACTGTGGCTATAAAGATACACTCTCAGTAGGTGATTGTTGTCTTGCCTTCAGATTACAACAGCTCACATTAAAAAAATAATTTTGTCTCATTTTTCCCCAGACTGTGTTACATTTAAATGTATATATATAACAAAGAACACACTTTAAGTCTCAAAATCAGTGAGACTGTCATATGTTTGGTTGAAGGTCAAAGGTACTACATTCTCAAGTTTGTATTAATGTAACAGTAATTTCTTAAACATTACCAAAAAAGCAGTGAATTTAATGCTAACTGAACCTGTTCTGTCATGGTTAACAGTTACTACTTGAGAAACCTTTATTTCTTCCAAAATAATTTATTTTCTTTCTAATACTTAAGTATCACACGCTCACTCTGGACCAAAACGTTACGTATACGTGTGTGTCACACAGATATGGAAAAAGCGCATCTGAGAGCTACTCGGAAGGAAGCTCTGGGCCCATCTGGTTGGATGATGTCAGCTGCTCAGGGAAGGAGACAAACCTTCTGCAGTGCTCAAGGAGAGAGTGGGGAAAGCATGACTGCAACCATCAGGAGGATGTCAGACTCATTTGCCATCCAGATAACGACAGCCATAAACTCTCACTTGGTAAGGCATCTCTTCGGTAAAGTCACAGTGTGAATACTCTGGTGGGTGCAGCTCCGCGTGAAGTATAGTATACTTAAGGATGCTCAAAATCTTAGCATTTGGCAGATGCGTGCAAAGAAAGTATAGGAAGGGAAAAAAAGTTCACTTTTCTCCTGAAGGTCATACAAAGTAGTCAAGCTTTTTTTTAAAGGAACTTTTGCTATCAAAAGTTAGAGACGTACGCAAGCACTGAGGAATATAAAGCAATAGTATAGCCTCCTATGGCCTTACATTCAGGCAATCCAAAAAAAGCGATATGGAGAAAGAGGGAAGGGTGAGAAGCATGAAATTATTTCTGTATTACTACTGCCTATCATTTACATTGTGCCTGGGTGAACGGGCCCCACTTGCTGACCAGGACAGAATGATACTACAAATGCAGATCAAAGAGCCAGTTCCAATGTCAAGAAAAGCCTACAAACTTGTATAAAAAATGCACAAAAAGGCAGATAAGAATATAAATTAGATAAAAATACTAATTAGACAGTGGTATTGCAGAAGAAAATATATACAAATGAATTCCAAAGATTCCTAAATCCATATGTAGGTAATGAAACAAGAATTCTGGCTATCAGATAGGCACAGTAAAAATGATAGGGGAATAATAGGCTTTTCAGCAATTCCGAAAAAGTTTCATTTTTAAAATCTGCTACGTAGCTTGTCAGTAGGTAGCCTTTTACAAAACTGTTGCTGATACTCTTTAGTTTACCCAAGTATATTTTAGTTGATTTTGAAATTAGAATTATGACTAGTGGAGTTAGATTCATAGCTTCTACTGAAATCTAATGGATTTGTATGCCTGGGTGCCTGAAGTTCTCTGGAAATTACAGGCTAGAGGTCTGTCCTGCACACTAAGACATGGATTTACCGCATGACATTGCTACCTGCTATCACAACAACTGGCACTTCCGCATGTACTTTTCTAGTCTGTCCCTTTTTATGGTATTTTCTTTATAGCCTTTTGACCTCTTGACAATCCAATAAATGTTTTATATTGCTGTACAGTTCAGTTATGTGTGGATGATGTCAAATTGTATTTGGTAGAAAGAATTTTCTCAGACCAAAAATAACAGGAATTCTAATCATGACTGCTGTCTTTACGGATGCAAACCATCTGTGCTGCTTTGCTCAAGTTCCTATAAAATATAATCCTAGCTGAAGGAGGTCTGGTTCAGTTAAATGCATCCATATGGTAACATTCTCACATCCCCCATTACTAGAAAGTTATATTAATTTTGTGGTCATAAACAGATTTTTTTTTTTCCTAAAACAGAAGATGAAATAACAATAAAATACATATATGGCATCATTAATATCCCATGCTTCTAGCTGGGTAATACAAGTACAGTTTTCACCTAAATCACATTCTTCCAGAATAACACATCATTTCAACAGAAAATGAAGACAGTGTATCTGACATTTCCTACAATATTTCCGATTGGAAAGGGGACAAAGACTCTATTGTTACCATTTACTTCCCAGCATTTGGAAAAAAACCTGTTTCCTCCCTGTAAGGATGAATTCAGTGGAAAAATATGAGGAATTAGTAGATGACGTGACTTGAGGAAATACAGACATTAAGGAACACTAAAAATGAGATAGAATACAGTACAATAACTACAACATTTATTTAGTATGCAAGATCATGTAGCTAAACGGAAAGTCGATGAAGCTGATTCACGTAACCATTCAGACAGTATGAACTCCAGTATAAACAATAGGCTGTAAATGACATTTGAAGCAAACGGATTTTAATTTTGTTCTCAAATCTTTTCTCTTTTAACTAATGAATTAAGGTAGATTTCACTAGCTCTGATCCAGAGTAAGGTTTGGTATACAAAGTTTGGTATACAAGTTATTCATACCCTGAATTAATCTGAGTTAAATTTCAAATGCAAATGTCTTAATTATGCTCTTAACTAAAGCAGTATTTTAAGTAATTTATCATCCTTACAGGGTTAGAAGAGATCAGGAGCAGGTTAGAAGGATGAGGAACAGTCTTTCCAATTATTGTAAAAATAAACACTAATTAATGTATTAAGGATTATAAAGTATGACATACAAAAGATTTAGAAGGTGATTCTCACTTAAACATTATAAAGAGGCCCCAGAGGAATCCATAACTGTTTTAAGGATACTTGCGTTGCTACCATGCTGTAAAGGAGTTTCAACACAAGTGAGAATCAAGTATGTACTTGGCTTAGTGATCCAAAAATCAGGCCAAGCACTGAACGAATCATGATTAATTAAGTTGGACTAACCTGCATAAGTGAGATTTTGTATTATGAACATGTCTGAATACTCAATCAATTTAAATTGCTAGGAAAATAATCACACATCAGTCTAGAATAACATGCTGTAAAACATTATGCTAAAATAAAATACGCTACAGAACAGCATGTGTGATGGTAAGCAGTAACTGAATTTCACCACAATGCTGCACTTTTTTTCTGAGATAGTGGCTAAGAGGGGTAGTAGCAACCAGTTTGAGAATGGATTTATGAACTGGGATGCAGTTAAATTCACCCATAAAGTTTCTGCACGGAAAATGTGTCCAGCTTGTACGGATGTTATATCAAAGATATGTTGCATGTATTCTGCCTTGAGAATACATTCTTTCTGTGCCCATTGGGGTCAAATTCTGAGCTATGTCACATTTTTTGTATGAAATGGAGGAACCAGATGAACTCTGAAGTTCAAAATACAGTAGTATTTCATATTTGCCTCATAATTTGTACAAACTGCTTCCTTTTTCCAGCCAGCAAAAATAAGACTACTTTAACAGCTGATATTAGACTTGTTGAACATAAACATCAATAGATCCTATAGACTGAACATGATGAAAATGACTTGAGTACTAGTTCTTGCTTCTGTTGTTGTGAGCTGACAGCAGTAATTTATTCTCAGGTCCTCCCATCAGGCTGATGGATGGTGAGAATAAGAAGGAAGGACGTGTAGAGATTTTTATCAATGGCCAGTGGGGCACAATTTGTGATGATGGATGGTCTGATAAGGATGCAGCTGTAGTCTGCCGACAGCTTGGCTACAAGTAAGTAAACTCATTAAGCTGCTTCTCAACTTATCTGTTTGCTGTAGCTAAAAATGTTAAGTTTCTGCAACTGCATATCACCAACTTGTGTCTGATAACATAATACATGCCTTTGAAAACTTGTCGCTTGGCATTCTTTTAGAAAAGTGTATTTATACTATTTGTATAAGAAGTAGTAGGCTATGTCTTCAAAAAGGAGTATTCATTAACTAGCATAACTGCAAAAGGAATTTTAATATTCAAAGGCATATCACAGTCTGACTGGCAATAGAAATGTAAGTTAATATTAGTTATAAAATATTTTTTTAGAATTTAAATATTCCAAATTACTAAGCTATTGACTAAATACTATCTTTTATTTGTCACTTGTCATGGTACTACATGTCTATATGACACCAATTTTTTATTTTATTTTTTTACACTTAGTTGCATTGATGTAACTGAGAAGATAATTCGATTTAGTGTATCTGCTCTGTGCTCTTTGCCACTCAAACTGTTCTTAATTTACTTCTTTCATCTTCAGTTTTCAGATTTCTAAATATTTTTTAAAAGTTAGAGTGAAATGTCTATTTTGGAAAAAATGAGGGAAACCGATATTAACATCTAGAACAGCACAGATGATTACATATTCTGTGAACTAGTAGAGTCTGGTTTGTTTGTGATCCTGTGTCTGAGCTCTATGTTTCACCACACTTAAGTGACAATTTTCAGTCATGTAACAATTCTCACCTACCTTCCCCAACACTGCAGGTGGATTAAAAGAGGTATAAAAGCAAGCGTAAAGGGAAAGAAATACTTTCTTGCCTAATACATTTTCATTGTTAAACTCTCTCTACTCCAGCATTTCATGGTATATACAGTTACCCTTTTGTATACATAGAAGTACTGTCCTTTACAAGATGCAATTATAACATATCTTTTCAAATGGAAACCTATGACATAGTGCAACATTTTAGTTATCTAGAATTCCATATATTCTTAAAACAATAAAATCTCAGTAAATTGCTCTTAACTGATACATAAACTTGTAGTTCAGACACACCCAGAGGCAGCTGTGGCTCTCTGTAGAGCTGGTTGGGCGGCCTCCCACTCATAATTCTGACACAAACCGTATACAACAAACCCTCTCTTTCTAGATTAAGAAGCATTATCCTAAGTAATTAAAAGAAATAATCTTTCACAAAAGTTGCCAAATTAGATGCTTACATGCACAATTCCTGTTGGTTTTTTATTGTGTTTGTTCATCCACTCCCTCATTTGGGAAAAAAGTTCATTCAGAAGAGGTCATTCACACAACTGACGCTGCAGTCACTGCTGAAGCTGCAGGCACTACATACAAGCGACAAGGATCGGGACTTCAAACCTTAACAAAATGTCCTAAGTCTGACATTTAAGTACTTAGGTTTGATACTTACACAGCATAGGATTATCACACTCCCCTTCTCTGTAAAGTGCCTTGAGGCCTACGTACGAAAATGCTACACAACCACTAAGTATGGGGTTGCCCCCAGGATAAAGGTAGGTGCTGAGACTTAACTGGGTTCAGCTGTGGGGTACACTTTAAAAATGGCATGGTAATAAAATATGTTAATAACTATGAACGACTAATAGATCTGTACACCATAGCTCCTACTACACTGCAAGCATACAGTATTTAACTGGCTCATCTTTCTGAGGGAATCAGACTAGATGAAATTATTTTTAGCATTCACAGATGCTGGTTTTATATGAGGATTAAAGAGATTATGAAAAAGCAGCTTTCAGATATTTTACTTTATAGATATTTGTAATGCTGTTACAATGTAAAATACTTTACATAGTGCCTTCTAACTAGATACATAAAAGCACTTTTTAAACATTAATGAACCGTAGCAATTTTGTTATACTTTTTTTTTTCCTACTTCCCAGAGTAACAAAGGCAATGAGAAGAATAGTTGTCATCAAGGCAATCAGTGACAGGACTTGGAATAAAAGCTCAATACCTTTCTTGCTCTGAAATATTTCAGTTGAGTAAAATGTAGAATAATGCCTCAAAATGCTTAATAAAATAAAATATGCTCTGTTTCCAGAGGTCCAGCTAGAGCAAGGACAATGGCTTATTTCGGGGAGGGCAAAGGCCCGATCCACGTGGATAATGTGAAATGTACAGGAAATGAGAGATCCTTGGCAGACTGCATTAAGCAGGACATTGGGAAACACAACTGCCGCCACAGCGAGGACGCGGGGGTGATCTGTGACCACCTAAGCAAGAAGGCTTCTGGGAACAGCAATAAAGGTGAAGCCCCATTGTGAGTGGCAGGCCAACAGGCTCGGATGGGGAACTGTCAACGGTAGGAACAGACAGACTTACACAATCCCGCCTCACAGAGGAAACAGTGATATCAAAAGAATTACGGAAACAAAAGTGGTGGGAAATCCTTTCTGCTTACACTGTGTGATCTTATTGCTGTGCCAGCTGCTCAAAGGAATCAAAGACTACTCAGATGATACAGGGTATTTGTTTACCGTAGTTTGCAGCAGTCATGTTTCGTTGTACAAGGGACAGGAAAATGCAAAAACCCAGACAGCTACTTTCAACTTTTTGAGGTACAGGTTATTTTCAGTTGAGGACTGAGACCTGTGTGGTGTGCCAAGCTCTGCTTCCACTTCCATAAAGGAAGGAAGAATTTTATAAAAAATCCTATACTTGAGAAGCGGGGCACAAATGTCTAAATTGTTCTGTGATCACAGTCAAAAGATCTCAGCTAAAAAGAATTTCTATGTCTGAGAATTTGGTTGTTAAAAACTACCATGAAACAGAATAACTTCAGCCTTTGTGATTTTTGTTTTAATTAACTCTCATTGAAGATTGGCTACATTTCATTTTGAGTTTAATGCTGTCTACATTTCCCTTTCTGGTTTAGATTCTCTTGCTTCTGTTTGTGGATTGAGGTTACTACATCGTCGACAAAAGCGAATAATTGGTGGGAAAAATTCTTTACGGTAAATATTTGGTAAAGACAAATAATTTTGAAAATAAGGCTTCTAAGAGATGTTATTTGCCATAAGCAGTTCACCTGATTTATGATTTTATTCTAAGTTTGTTGTTTGTTTTTCTTTTGGCTTGTCATGAGGTAGAAGCAGAAATATACTCAAAGCAAAGAAAGGGATTGTAAAAAATACACTTATAGTATCACTATATGTCATTGTTCAACCTGTTTCAAAGTACATACACAGCATCAATCAATTCATTTCAAAAAAGACACTGCCTAAGTGGAGGAGCCTCGAAGAGCAGTAACAAGAGGGAGCCCAGAAAAACATTTAAATGCAGTCAGACAAAGTAGGATTACTTACCTTAGTAAAGAGACAAATGAGCATTGTACAGAAAAAGAATTATTGTCTTAGAATAGATGTATAAAGGACACTGGATGAAATGAAACCGTGGCAAATAATGGATCGCGCTCTTGAGTCAGAGCAAGAAACTTGTTTTCATAGTAAGTAAGCACAGGGACGTTAGATGAAGAAAAAAGGTGAGAGAAATCCAGTAGTGCACTTAGAAATGCTTCAAAATCAAGAGGAGGAACAGTGTCAGAAAAGGACTTGTCACAAGAAGTCCTTAAGACAAAGAACCTAACAAAGCTTGAAAAGGAAATTACATACACAGCAGGAAATCCAAAGCTGTCCGAATTACCCCATTTTGGAAAGACATATTAAATCCCATCTTCCAAATATAAAAAATGACTAAATTGTTTTATGCTTTATGGGAAGTAAATTCCTTCACCTTACTTTAAAACATTTGGCACTGGCAGCTCTGAGATAGGATGCTGGACTAGATGATCCTGGGCAGCTCTGGTACTCCAGCATACTTACTCAAGTTGATAATAATCAGAAAACACCTAAACCTACCTGTTGCTTATTCTTGGATATTGCTGTTGCTTACAGGTGCATCTCTCTCCCCCTCCCTTCTCTCTGATTCCGTATTTTGCTAATCTATTAAACTGGTGAAAAATAATCCATCCTGTCTTGATAGGCCTGCAAATATGTGTCCCAGATGTACTATACAAAACAGATGATCACAGGCTGAAAAAAGGTGCTCATCTGTTACTTGTGGTTTCTACAGTTGCTTTAGACATCTTGGTTTGCCAGCTTCCTGTTTCAAACAGCTCAGAATCAGCAAAGATATTAATGCAGACAGGAAAGGACACTGGGTTAAGCTTTTCAAGAAATTCCCTTCTTTCGCCTCTCCAGTTGACAGGAAATTTCTGGTTTGTTGACTTGGACGGTATTTGGCGAGGAACCCACAGAATACATTTTTGGCACAATGAATGCAATCTGAGAAGGGAAAATTAAAATAATTGACAGTGGGAGGAAGTGCTCAGAGTGCTGGCTGCCCAAACAATCCGTAAAGTAGTCCTGACCATTGTTAAATGGAATTCTGAATGCTGCAGGAATACAAAGGTATTCTCAACTGCTACTCAATAAATAACACAGTTTGTAAGCTATGTCAAAGAAACCAAATAGCATTTACATTCAAGGTAACTGACAAACTACCTTAATTTTCCATTGTTGTACCTTGAACACTATGTCCTACGTCCTCTGTAGGGGTGGCTGGCCATGGCAGGTTGCACTCCGGCTGAAATCTTCTCACGGTGATGGAAGACTCCTGTGTGGTGCTACTCTCATCAGCAGCTGCTGGGTCCTCACTGCTGCACACTGTTTCAAAAGGTAGGTCTCCCTTCAATAGGGAAGCGTGTTTTCAAACTATTTTGTTGTTCTGGGTATAGGCAAAAACATTCCAGTTGAAGTCCACTGAAAACTGTTCCAAAGAGTTGGTCTTTGGTTTTTTAAAAAAACCAACCAGCCTCCTTTCTGCCAAAATAAAAACAAACAAAACCCCCTAACAGATTGAAATTATTATAGGTGTCATCATTCACAGGATTTATGTTCATATCCATCTTAGGGTAAAGCACTATTACATATTTTGCTGAGTCTAATAGGAAAGCAAATTTGGACACTGGATGCTAGTGAGATCAAGCTGTTCTGCTTATTCTTCACAAACAGGCTGGAGCAACTGACTTACCCTATTATAGTTCATAAAGAATTGTCTTTTGTAGCCATCTAAACAAAGGTCCCACCCCCTTTAACAAAGAAATAATTGTCTAAGTGGTTATACTGGTATAATTCTCTGACACTGGCATCTAATAAAACTATGATGAGTTCAGATGTTTTCCATACATTTAGCAACTGGTTTGCAATTTACAGTACCTTGTAAACAACATTTGATCTATTTGCTCTAACTTCCGTAATTCTTAGTATTAAGCTAATATCTAGCTTCTCTAAATGTCTTTTCCTATTTTTTCAGAAACAGGTACTCTGTTACTGATAGTTCTCCTGTTCAGTTTTTATATCTCCTCTCCAGTACTTTTGACATCGGGAATCCCTGCTAATGAAGTTACTGTAGTGTAAACACACCGACTTGCACAGTAAGGAAGTTAGTCTAATATAATAAGAGTCAGATACACTTTTATTTGAGTGGAAACTGTTACCTTTGCTTAGCATCAGATGCACATCTTTTTTTAATTTTCATATTTCATTAAAATCATGAAGGACTTTTCTTGGTAGTATTTGAAACTGAAATGGTCAAACTCAGTAAAATTTCCACTACTTCTACTGATGTCCCAGTTGTTTTGGTGGAACTTAAGTTTCTACCATCAAAATTTACAGAAAATGGCTTCCTCTTCCCCCGTTCATAATCTCTATCGAGCCTCCTGAGGATGCAACTTAAACTCTTGAGAAAGCCTTTGAAATGCTTGAAAACAAGGCAGCCTTTTCTGTTCTTTTAGCTCAAAGATCCTCTTCAAGGGGAAAAAAAAAAAAAGGGAGGTCACAGGAAGCCAGTTATGTTTTCTGCGTGCAAATCAAGATCTTACTGACCCCGCTCTGCCTTACTAGAACCCTCTCACAAAGTTAGTACTTGCTGTGCTGCCGCAATTGCAGTGCCGTCTTACAGTAAGCACTCCCACAGAATACATCACCTGTTCTTCCCAACGCCTTGCCTACACAGCTGGGGCTCCAAGCCATTCTGAATGCACTGCCAAAGCGTGTCCATGTTGGATACTTGGCTGAACACTCACATGATGGGGCAGTGTTATGGATGAGCAGCAGCGTGGCTGGAGCACTGTACACTGCGATACTTCCAGACCTGTGCAGGCACTTGAGGGTCTGTTACAGGCTATCCTAAACCCGTTACGTGTGGTCTCAGGGACCAAAATATTGTTTTGCCCCAGATGTTGCATTTAAAACTGTGCAATCTAGGTCTAAGCACGCAACTCCGACAGTCTGTGGATGCACTACTGTTGACTGTAAAAGAGAGAAGGCACCTTTAGCTCTAAGTTGACACTGGATAGACTGGGTTGAACTTCCTAATGATCTCAGATTTTAAGGGGCTATGTTTCCAAGAGCTATCTATAGATCAAGCGCCTTCTTCACATATTTTCCACAGACAGACAAGAGAAAGGCCAGTATACCATTTCTCGTATCCTGGAAATTGGAACACTGCTTAAGTAACAAAAGTGGGCTCATCTGTATTATGGATTAAAAATTAAATACAATTTTATGCATGATGATTGGAATTGTTCACCAGTAGTAGAGCAGCATTACTGGTTTCTGTAATTTCTTGGACACATAATTTAAGATCAAAAATTGTTTGAAGCTGTTCTTCCTTTTATAACCCACCCATCTTATTAGTGAGTTTTGTCCTGAATGGTTTTGACAGCTGTAGGGAATTTGTAGGTCTACACATAACAAAATATTAACTTTGGATAGTAACATGAGGCATAGAAAAAAGGAAATTATAATGACCATGATGTCATTTCAGGAAATATGGTGTTCCTTGAACATTGTCCTGTTCTAATAATATAACCATTATGTAAGTACTGCTTTAGGCATTCCTGAATGCCCATTGTACTTCAACATGGGGCTGGTGATTTTTAGAACTAGGGACTCTGAGGCACAGTGGAACCAAATACTCAGTAAGACACTAGAAACCAAAGTAGATAACCAGACTCAGAATTCAGTTTTCTTAAATTCAACATGAATGGTGAGATAAATTCAGGTGTGCCTGCAATGTCAGTACATTACTTGACTGGCAGCAGGATGATATTAGCATGGTGGCCAACTACTAATCCATCCTCCAGCTGGCTGAGAAATAAACCAGACAGGAGGTGCTAAGGTCAACACTGGCAGGCTGCACTACAGCTGAAAGTGAGCCCAACCCAGCCACCCGACAGAGGGGTAATACCCTGAAAGCAACACCATTTCCCACCCGTGAAGCACTCCCAGACTCCTCCTCTGCCTCCACCCTTCAAATGGGATGTGCGTCTGGTGGTTCTCTGCCATTTCATAGCTCACTTTTAGGTGAAGAAGACTGGACACCCCTGAGCTAGACTACTGTGCTTTTTTTTTTTATGTACTGAGGCTCTATTACAGTATTTACACGTTTGGCAAAGATCAAGTACTACAGGGGAAGATAACTGTCTACAGATTAAAAAAAAACAGTTTAAGGCAGCCTTATGTGTGTGAGTGTGCACAGAAATATGGTAAATCTGTGCAGAGACTGCTCATTAAGCATCTCACTAGAAGCCTTGTAGCTATTAAAATTTCATACATTTGCATGAGAAGAAGCACTTCTCATTCTATTAAATGTTTAAAATCAGTACTTTTAATTAAGATGAGCTTTCCTGGACCTCCTTTCTTCATTATTCTGCTATAAATGACCATCATCCATAACACAGAAAACCAGCGGGAACCTATTAAAAGGAACACTGTTCCTTTTGTCCAAATCAAGGATGTAACATTAAATAGAAGCAGCAAGTTTTCTACTATACTATCTGATATATGGCTGACAGTAGAGCACTCATTATCACTAGTCATAAACCACTTCATGCTTAGGCTTACGAATCAACAAACAATTAAAAATCAAGTTCCTTTGATTATTAAATCAGTTTAGGAAGGAAGTGTGTTCATTTCTCATTTTAAAAAAAATAAAGAAGAAAGATTAATACCATATAAAATTACCTTTCTCTGTTTGAGAGCCAGATTTCCATTGGCTCACTGATAATACACATCTGCAAAGCACTGTGATTGCGTTTGTTTATATACACAAAATCTATGTGTCAGTGTCCACAGTGGTTAACTTAGATGGGCAAATATTTACTGAAGGTAAAAAAACTTTCATAATCCAGAAACAATCAGCATAGCACTAATAGGTGATTTGCTGCATAGAGCCAAAAGTGTATCTGTAAATTACGAGGGAGTATTTTCGGTGACCTTTTGGAAATGTTTTTGGTAGATTATGTCAGGCAAATATATATTTAATGCTAATGACCTTGTACATTTGTATTCCAATATGACTCTCAGACATATATCAAAAATTGCTAAAATATTACCTTCAAACATTCAAAGATCATATCTAGCAATACATTCTAGGGTACAGAATGCTATTTATGATAGCTTTTAAAGGCAATGAGATCAACAGTTATAAATGATGACTGTAGCAAAAATTATTAAATTATTTAATATTGATTAACTGGCAAAGGAAACAGCATAATTTTACTTAACTTATTGGGCTCAGTTGCTGTATAATTTAGATTCTTAAGTGGAATGTCATCATGCAGTTATGAAATTTGAGCGGAAAAATACATCAGATATGTCAGTAACAAAACCAACTCTTCCATTTATTTTAGTGGGGGTTTTGCATGTAAGTTAGAGTAATTCAAATGAAAATAACACAAAGCCATTTTACTGCAATAATAAGTAAAGTATTTTCAGCTTCAGCTTCCTTTTCTAAAATACTCTGAGGAAAATAGATCTTACAAAGTTGGCTAATGCGTCAGCCAAGATTGTTTGTAATCTTGCCCATGCAAGAAGTGACACCAGAGAAGTACTTAGTTGGCCGCATAACCCATCCCAGTGGTACTGCACTCTTTACGTTCTGAGCATTACATCTGTTCTGTAAATAGATTTTGTAAAAGTGAAAGACAGTTTGATACTCTGCACCCCGACCATTCAGCTACCTGCCTCTACACTGAGCTCATCCACTTTGGAGAGGATGCAGGAATTGTGCTCTCAAGTGTGTAAAACATTCTACAGCTGGATGTTTTATTCTTCTGTTCCAAGAGTTTCACAGAGGACCAATGCATTGATCAGCTTATACAATAAAGGGAGCTACGAGGATCTGTCAGTTTGGTTTTCATAGTGTTTTCAAACTGCCTTATATAGCATAGCAGCATGCTTTCTGTCAATCAATCAACGTTATGGGTTGCCCATACAATACACTTGCCCTTGATTTGGTACTTTCTCTTGCTGCAACCAACTCAGAAATCTGTAAGCTGTAGTTCCAGGAAATACACTACCTATGAGGTTATATAGCCTCCACATGAAGAGACATATAAATGTATTTATATACATTTATTTAATGTATATAAATACTGAACTGCAGAGGCAACTTTCTGCAGAACACAGGATTAAACTAAGGAATCAGATTAATTTCCCTACTAATATTTTTCCTTAACTAGAGGAATTAAAAATACTTTCCCCTCTAATTTGTATATTTATATAAAAATATGTTTCTAACTTTGAATGCTATGATTTTGTCAAAGCATTACTGGAAATTTTTGCAGACGGGCCAGGAAAATTTGCTTTCAAGTCTGCCTATATGTAAACATGTTAAATTAAACTCTGAATTATAGTTTCTAAAAATTCCCAGAAGCAATAGCAAGCAAATACATAAAACCTATTCAGTACGAACTGGTACTGAAATGTACCAAGCATTTTATTGTAAAATTGCACAACTTACTCATTAAAAAGTCACTTTCATAGAAATAATACTAGAAGAAAACTGTGTTAAGTAATGCCTGTACTATACAGTATTTTAACGTACCGAGGATGCTCCTTACTCCTTGCTGTATTAAGGAAAGCCAAATAGATGACAGAAGAAAAAACAAAGAAGAAACTCCCCAAGGTCACAGATCAGATCACAGCACTGCTGTTCTCTAGCCAGCGCCGGATTATACTTTTACTGGCTCCCACATCACAGCTCAGAGTAATAATAACAGAAGTGTAGAAGTTTACAAAGTGTCTTGGCAAAGTATGGTAAGATTAGCCTTTTCTAATGTAAGATGTGTGGCAACAGTGACCCAGGAGGGGATTCATCAGTGTCAGAGCAGAAATTCTTGGCAGGCAGCAGACGGCAAGGATTTAACAGACAATCTACAGGGACGCAGAATTTAGGATTTCACTGATGTCATACTTCAGGTGGCCAAATACAGATGGATATCGAGAACTCCAGAAACT
Source organism: Ardeotis arabs (assembly GCA_011801015.1). Taxonomy (NCBI): domain Eukaryota; kingdom Metazoa; phylum Chordata; class Aves; order Otidiformes; family Otididae; genus Ardeotis; species Ardeotis arabs. Next base: position 70,419 of record JAAGAY010007264.1, read on the forward strand.
AATTAAGACCTAACAGCCTTCTTTACTCTGAAGACTCTCCTTAAAGGCAACAAAAATAAAAGCAATCTATCAGGTGCCAACCCTACTTCCGTGGAATTTTGCCATTTATTTTATCAGGAAAAGAATCAACTGTGAAGTCTTAGTGAGCTTTTAAAACTGGAAAAAACACACAAGGTGATCTAGAAATTAGAATGTGAGATCTAGTACAAGACAGAGATGCAAATTTTTTTTTTTAAAAGCTTACAAATAAATACCTCCATTCTAGAAACTTTAAGGGACTGGAATCAGAATGCCTGGAGAGCCAGGGTTCATGCTTTTGCCTTTTCTGATGTTCTTTTCCTATTCATGCTCTCATTTCTTAATGGAAAATTCCTAATGAAAATTGTTTCAGTGGTAAGTTATAAAATACTAGCACTTTTGTGGTCAAACCAGAAAGATTAGTAATGTGACATACAAATACAATTTTTTTCTTAAGTATCGTTGAGATAAACATACTGATCCACAAATCTAAATGGCCTTGAGCTATTTTTTTCAGGGAGGAAATAAGTAATGTATTTGGTAAAATACACATTTTCTCAGTTCTCCCTGTGAGACTAAAATCAGTACGAATACTTTTTTAAACACCTCTGTAAACTTTAAAAGTCTGCATCAGTTGCATCTCTTCACTTCCGGCTGCTATAGAATTTTGATTTCCAACCATAAGGAAAATCAAGTATCGTGAGAGTCTTTCACACAGTGAAATTTTGCTCACAGAAGACCTGAAGGAGATGGGCAGAATTTGACAAAGCAAGCTTTGCAGGCAACCAGGAATGCAACTCACAATTAGAATAAATATTCAGTGGTGCAGCTATATATTGTTCAGAAGAAACTGTAGTGTTCCTGCTTTGCCTGCTGCTCCCCAAGCAAGCCTTAGAAAGCTATGGAGATCAGCACACTGCTGGAGGGTATAAAAAGAACAAGTGTAGGTTAAAAGGTGACGGAACACTGTAGGGTATTTTCTGCACACGTATTCCAAATTTCCTGTTGAAGGCTATGAGGGAGAGGGAGAAGTCAAAGGAAAAATATTTGAGTTAGCTTAGCCAGATTTTAAAATAAATAAATGTACCCAACAGTACTCCTTTGTTTGCATTTTCCTGAGAAGGGCTGTCCCCCCTGTAATCCAAAACTCTCCAAAGGCATGTGCAGAAAATTGTTATTTCAGCCACAGTAATCATCTCTTAGGTATTCAGCGTTTAGTCTATGATGTGAAAGAAATTGAGGTCATATTAGAAGCAAGTCTTAAGATTGACAAGCCTTCTGTCACATTGCAGTAGGTGCTTGTGATGCACATATGCTTTGTTTTCCTTATCATAACTTCAATTAGCATAACAGGTTTTTATCAAGTTATCTAAGTCTCTAGAATTTCTCAACCAACCTACAAAGCAAGCTTGAACACTGCTCTCATTTCAGTAATTATTTGGAGCATCACAATGATGTTTGTACTCAGGTATTCGTTATAATTACTGGCAGTTTGTGTTACCCTTACTAAATACATTTATAAGGCACACCTTGCTTGCACCTTTGAAATAAGTGGGAGTCGTGGCAGACAGCCGTAAGAAACCTTGCCTGTGAAAATATCTTTGTTCTTTAAAAAAACCCCTTTTGGTGTTGTTATTTATATGAGCAATAAAGACCCCGATCAAACCTGTTTGCATGCTTAGGACCTGACATTGTATGAGCCAGCCCTATTTGTTTTCATCTCAATCTTAGGTATGGCAACAACACTCGGAACTATGCTGTGCGGGTTGGAGACTATCACACACTGGTACCAGAAGAGTACGAGGAAGAAATTGGAGTCCAACAGATTGTGATGCATAAAGAGTACAGGCCGGACAGCAGCGACTACGACATTGCATTAGTGAGGCTACAGGGGCCAGAGGAACAGTGCGCCAGATTCAGTACCCACGTCTTACCTGCTTGTTTGCCATTAAGGAGAGAGAGACCACAGAAAACTGCTCCCAACTGTTATATCACTGGATGGGGTGACACAGGTAAATATGTTTTAATGATTTCATCCACTGATCTCGTTACCTGAGGCTGCTTATTGAAAAAAAAAAACAAAAAATATCTCTAAATACTTAAAATAATAAAATGCTCAAAATGGAAGAACTATACTCTTTTTATATAGAGGAATATTTTCTCTCCTGATCTTTAAACAGGAATTATAACATTTTGTTTACTGAATTTAGTTTGTGTTTGAAAAGTGGTGATTAACCATGTCACTAAACCACAGAACCAGTCAGTAAAATGGTCTCATTAAGACTGACAAGCATGAATGAAAAGCTTATTTGTTGCCAGGCGCACCCTTCGCAACAGCTTATCCCCCCGCCTCAGAAGGTAACTAAAGGCCCTAATACATTTGAGGTTTTTAAGGTAAGTGCAATGAATATTTTAGAAAGGTTATTTAAATTAACACTACTTCAATAGAAAAATATATGGAAAATACATATATACTAGAATTCCAAATACCATTTTTCGTCTCCCTTGTTACCACTGACATTTTCAATCAGCAGCTAGATTTAAATAAGAGAACATCTTGCCAAAATTTACAAGAGCCACAATGCAATCTGCAATCCAGGCTTCTGGAACAAACTATCTAGTCACTTTTTAGATCAATACAAAATTCTTCCTCTTCAAAGGTCTTTGTCCTTTAAATGTTTTACAAATTACCAATCATGTTTTACTTTCATGTTTTTATGGTGCTGAATACAGTGCAAGACAGCAACCACACTTGAGCCTTTGTTCCACTGACTCATTCAAACTGGCAAGCAGACAGGGCGGCAAGGCCAAATATCAGTTCTTCCTCTTTATTGCATTAATTTGTGCGCACAGATGTCTGGGTCACTGTACTACAATAAAGGAGAGAGACCTGTAGGGTGGGTTATTTTGCTAAAAACAATTGCTAAGCTCTGTCTAGCTTTTTACACAATTCACCAAAAGTTCTGCAATATTGTTAACTTAGGACATCTCTTTAAGGAAACATTAATCACTGCAATAATTGGCTTTAATTATGGTAAGAAATTATATATCATTGCAGTACTTCAGTTGAAATTTCACACTTACCATATGAATCATAATTACAAATATTACAATTTTACTTTAAAAAAACCCCAGCACTGACTTTAATTTCCCATATTTCCAACTGAAAAAGAGGTGCAAGCTATAGAAAAAAGCCAAATGATTTAAATACTGACATTTCATAAGCAGAACACCGCTTATACGATGCAGGATTCACTACAGATAAAGAAAACGGAAGGACAGGTTCTGCTCACCCCCACAAAATGAAGCTTCCTTTTGGTCAGCGTACTTCCGAGTACGCTGGTACGCGGAAGTTACCAGGATCGTAAGGGATTCAAATGACACTGCCAATCTCAACCAGAGCACTCGGGGGGCTCAGTAACATTAGCTCCTCAGTGGAGATGACAAGCAAGCTTCCGTGTACTTACAGGGCATAAGTGTGATGGTTGGCTGGATGCTCTGCTTGGAAGCCGACAGAGGATGCAGCATCTGACAGGTTGAGCTAGACTAGATTTGAACTGGTGACCCAGAAATGAAGTACTTCTACAGCTTTAGTCTCCACTGCTCAAGACTCCCAAAATTAGCTTCCGCATTTAAGTATTAAGGCATATCTTCTTATAGAAGACACAAAGTGTGTTTGGAACAAAATAAATCCTAGCCTTGGAAAAATCCAGTGACACAAGGAGTAAAGTTACATCCTGTTTTTTTTAAAAGCATCTATATTCCATATTTACAATATCTACATAGTATTTTAGTATTTAATGCACAGTATATTTTTCAGTATTTAGTCTTTTTATTTAATGTCACTTTATTGAATGTCACTGTCACTTTATTTAATGTCGCTTTATTTAATGACAAAGTGTGAAGAACTGACAGCCAAAATTGGATTAAATCATATTTATGTTTCCAGGACCAAGCATCATCATAAGACAATAATTTGGGTCCTCTTTTCAGGAAGGGCTTATTCAAGAACATTACAACAGGCTGCCATCCCCTTACTTCCCAAGAGGGTATGTGAAGAGCGTTACAAAAGAAGATTCACAGGAAGAATGCTCTGTGCTGGAAACGTCCAGGAACAGAAACGTGTTGATAGCTGTCAAGGAGACAGTGGCGGACCACTGATGTGTGAACGTCCAGGGGAAAGCTGGGTTGTGTATGGTGTGACCTCCTGGGGCTATGGCTGTGGTGTGAAAGATTCTCCAGGTGTCTACACAAAAGTATCATCTTTTGTACCCTGGATAAAAAGTGTGACCAAACTATGAATGTCCAGAATGAAAACCAAACTTTATTAACAAAGTTTGAGGCAGGACAACTTGAACTGCGCAGACAGCGCACAGCCGGGGCCCACAGCGGGTGGAAACAGACACATTTTCCTGATTCATCTGTTTTTCTTTTTATTAAATCCAAGCTGTACACACACAACCTTTCCAGTAAGGGATTACTATCCAAACAAAATCCTTCTGTGTTAAGGAAGTTTATATATTGCACAAACAAGTTACCATGTATCTAAGATAAGGGGAAAAGTGATAGCCAGCTTAGAGTAACACTGCAGCAGGACAGCTGGAGAGTTCAGCCTAAGATTCGCTGCCCCCAGGAAGACCGTACTAGCTTCAAGCTATTTATGCTCCAAGCTTCTCTAGAATTAATTACAGATCTCAAAATTAATCTTCAGTCTAGTTTACTTTATCAGTTCTTGACTGTTTTCCTATTATTCCTATGATCTTACACTCAGCCCTCTAATTTTGACTCACGTCATTTTGACTCATGAGACCATTAGCAGGCTGATTCTTGCTAAGTAATTCTGAGTATGTATTAAACATTAGAAGGAAAGTAATTGTCAATAATTAGATCCCCAGCTATTCTGATCAATGTTCTCACAGCTTAGTGTGCAGAAAGGACATTCCCAAGTAAAATAGGTAGTACACTGGAAGTTAGTTTTCCTGCAAACATCCTGCACACCTGCAAGAGCCAGATCAAAACCAAATGACCTCGTTTTCTTTTCTCTAGGTAAGTAGAATTTGTGTTCTTTCTGAATTTCAAAATTTTCAATGCATATAGCATCTCAGATAGAATTTACTTTGCCTATTTACCACTAGCTGTCAGTACAGCATCAGACTAACAGACAAACATCCCCGTTCTCTCATTGCTGGTTTTGGAAGGGGCTTTACTCAACACTAGGAACCCCTGTCAGGCCTACAAGAGAAAGTTATAAGTACATACAATGCAAATACTGGAGATGTCGATCCAAAACCTGCCTGGAAAAGTCTATAAAGTCTTAAATTACTATTTTCTACAAGATAATATTTAGACAACTCTCTCCTGCTTAGTTGCAATACTGGTTCAGACTGATCTTTCAAGAAAGGTGAAAATTAGATAGTTTTCTGTGACTTCTATAGTATTAGCATATCCTGATGCCATTTAATTCCTTTTACAGATACTGTTCCCCCCACTATGAAAACCTTAACAGTTTATTATAAAAATGCACTGATAAAAAGTTCCTCTCGATTTACAGGACAACTTATTATCCTTTTACAAAGGGCCACCTCACAGAACACAGGAAGTAACCACCATCTTAGTGCAACACTTAACAGGTATCAGTCTTGAAAATACCTGTGACTGACAGCAATAAAGAGGGAGACAGATAAGTTCAGTGCTCCCTTTACGATCCCTGTTGAAGGCCATTCTATCTGCAAGAGAGCTCCAATTACATTAACAAAAATGCTTCTTAAAAAGGTGAAACAAAAGCTCCGTGGGCCATGAAACACTCCTGTGTGACAAGTGTGGCAGATGTGTGTCACCACGTAGTGATTGTGCAAACTGTGACTATCAGTGACTATTTTCCTGTGTTTCCTATCCCCAAACACTCCGGCTACCACAGTGTTGCGTGGCCTTTTGTGAACAAAGTGGGACGCTTGTATTGACGTTAAGCTGGCAATCATTCATTTCTGTATGGTTCTGTGTCTCTCCGGTGTCATAACAAACATTGAAGACAACTCAATCTGCATACAAAGGCAATGATATTGCAGAAGCCGATGTGATTGAAGTCTTGGCCCTTAATTTCTCTCCAACTTCAAACTTAGTTTTCAAGGGTCATGAGTAGTTTAAATATCTTGTTGGAACTGGTGCTAAACTAGTACACGAGGTGCTTTAATACATTTTAGTCTTCTGTAATTCCACACTATTTGAAATAGTGTGAAGTATTTTATTTAAAAACACGTCAAAAATCATAGTATTGTGATCACCTGTCAGATCTATACGAAATTCTCTGCTAGTCAACCTGAAAACCATTCACGTTTTTACTTATACATAGTCCTTTATAATTAGAGGGGAAGTAAATCCATCAAAAACGTGTCTACTTGTACCATCAAAGCTTTGCTATACAAGACCCGTTATTTGGAGACTTGTGGTGAAGTAGGCTATATAGTGCAATACATGTGTTGTGTACAGGGGAAATAATTTTCTTTCAGAAGTTGCACCACAGAAATACAATACTTAGATGGAAAAAAAAATTAAGCCTGCATACTAAATGTACTAAACAGTTAGATTCAGTAGAGTAGTTCATTAGTTTTGCTCTTTTAACAGGATGCTTTATTAGATTTTAAAATGTTGCACTACTGCTTTTTTCATGCAGAGCATGCCTTTTCAGTTTCTAACATAAAATGAAGTTGTCTTTGTTACACCATTCTAATTTTTGTTCAATGAGCCTGATTATGTAAATGTATACAATAAAAACTGCCACACTGACTAACTTTTATACATTAATTCTGTGGATAACATACAAGCAGATGCTGTAGGAACATCAGCTGCATAAACTTCATGTGAGCTTTCTTAAGTGAAAAAGGGTGCTCTTGAAAGCATTTTCTTCAAAGCATATAAGCTTTGGGTCATTTCGTCAGAGATGGAAGTTTGTTCTGTACAATGGAACTCCTAGTGCTGGATGTGACTGGATGCTCATGGAAAGCTCCAGCCATGGGAAAGGCTATGTAACCTCACTGAGCACTAGTAAGGTATACCCACAGCAAACATTACTTGTTTATACTTTTGTATTTGACCATAATCTTGAAAGTTAGTTTAAACTTCTCTTGATTGAAACCCACTGTTCTGTCTTTGCAAGCTCTAAATATTTGATGAAGAGCTCAAAACTGAATGTTCACAAATCTAACCCGCAGGCCAGATCAAGCCACCAGGCCCATTTATTCACGTGGAAATACCAGAGACCTCTTCACTTGGCATACACAATGGAGTACCAGGACAGCTACGTGCTCCTCCTCTAAGTTAGTTTTACACAAAAGGATCCCCCATTATAGGAGGCACAGACAGGACCATCAGTTTTCAAAGGGCAACTTGTTAAAAAAAAAAAAAAAACCAAAAAAAAAACCAAAACAAAACCCAACAAAAACCCACCACCAACCCAGACCAATTCAGTTATTCAGTTATTATGCACTGAAATTGTTAAAACAGATTTAAAAGGCAGCTGTGTCTCATGAAAGCAAAGGTTAAAATTCAAGGGAATTTGGATAATGCAACAAATAACCACATCAGAGCAATGTCATAGAGTAGCGAAAAGCCAACACCATAAAGTTTAAACCTGTAGCTGTATTAACTTTTTTTTTTTTTCCTAAAAGCACCAAGGTTACTAGAAATCCACTCTTCTGGGAAAAAAAGGAAATTCACAGTACACGCTCAGGATTGTTGACTACCAGGCTTGGCAGCCACAAACTTGGAACTGTAAGCAGTAAAGATGTCATATGATAGTGTTGTATGCAGAGCTGTTTGAAAGAGTAATCACACACCACTAATTAAACACGTGTAGTAGCAGTTATTATAGCTCCACACAGAACAGACATCCAGCTATACTCTGGCAATGGCAGAAAAAGTACATGCAAAAAAAAAGTTTCCCATGACAGTTCTCCAATCTCTCTACTAGTCGATTCTGAAGTGTGACTAACATAATCATCAGAAGTAAGTTCCTCAGATCTAATCCATGTTGTAATTAAAACCCGCAATTCCTTCTTCATCCACTGCAAATGGGAATCCCCTCCTCAACTGCCAAGGACTCGGCGGTGATTGCACTGCCTACTGGTCTCAGTTCTAGCTTCAGATTGTGTTTCCCAGTCCTTTCAAAAGGACCTCTAACTTTTCAGTTTGCAATAAGTGGCAAAAGAAAAATTCTTATACGCTGGAAGATATTCCACAAGTGACTGTGCCAGCATGGTTGAGATCAGCTAAGACAGTAAATTTACTTGTAGGTAAAACATGCATATTTTGTCTGATTGTGCAATGATTCACCAGCTACTGGAGCTCCATGTATTTTCTTGAGTATGCATTAAATAAAAGACCCCTCAGCAACTGAAACAGCAACATCCAAAGCCCTGCAGCAGTAACCTCCGATTACAACCATGTGACTTCTGGAGCGGCTCCCAGACAACATATTAGCCACAGTCACTGCTTTGCCTTGAAACCACAGAGTCAAAAAATGTAAGGCCCAGCTGCCAAACCCTGTACCCCCACAAAAGGCAGATCTGGCATGTATCAGTAATTACAAAGAACATATGCAGCTCTAGTCTTGGTTAGCAGTAGTCCCGTAAAGGAAGAAGCGACACCTGCAGTGAAAGTCAATGTCTCTTTATTGATTTATCGATACATTTAAATGCTTTACATACTAAAATAATGATTGCAGATGCCACATTCAGTTTCTAGATTTCACAAACTTACCTGCAGCTTAGCGTAGTACACACAGACTCCTTGGAACAACCTTGAACACACTTGAACAGCAGAAGACCCACCACTGAAGGTGCACGTGTCATCAGATTTGGTAACACTGCAGAATGGCCAGCCACATGACAGCGCAGCACAGCCACCGAACCACCAAGATCGTTATTATAATTGCTTAAGACTTGGTGACAGACCAAAGACAGGAGCAGCAGAAAACCCCTGAGAGCTGCACAAAATGAGCTCGTCATCTTAACTGTGTTTCTGTTTGTGTAGAAGCAGTTAAAGCCCATTTCAGGCACAGTAAGCTACCTTCTAGCCCCTCTCTGCAAAGATGAGAAATGGACCGCAGAACATCTCATTTAGGCTCCAAGTCTGAACTTAACTTAAAAAAGCTGTTCAGCCTAAAGAGAGATTAAGAGCTAGCCTAAAATTAACTTTCGCTAGCTCTGCTTGATAATCAGAAATATCACTGTTCAAAAAAAAAAAAAAAAGCATAAATTCCAGAAGCTTCGACAGATCCACCCCTACCCTAAGAAAAAATTAAAAGTTCTAGTCACAGCTACTCCTAGAATTCACATGTGGAATCTAGCCTCATCTTCTGTCATCACAATTCAAGAGTTTTTCCCCTGTAAAAACAAGTTTGAGGCAGTTTAATATTGCTACCAGAAACACATACAAGACAGCAAACATCACTGAACAGTATGATGCCCTCCTAGGAGCTGTAAATTGCTCTGAAACAAAGCTATGAGTCTCAACTCGACATCTCCCTCTGCAGCTGCAGTTACTCTTAGTACTCACTTCATTACATCACAAGCACGCTTATTAAAAAAGCATTCCTCTTGCAGACATCCCCGAGAAATCGGTGGATTCAGATGCCTCCAGTTACACAGGCAAAAGTACTAGCAACATCCGTTTTACCATAATCCAGTATTTCTAGCATATCTAACATGTCTACACCCAAGCCCAGCTGTTCCTCATCACACTGACTTATGCACTTGGTTATATTTTTCTGTAAGTAAAAGACGAAGCATGCCTTAAATCTAAGCCAAGCGTATACCTTGATTTCAACAAGTCTCAGCAGCTAAGTCGCTAAACATAAAATTACCCAACCAGTGTTATTCCCGCCCAAACTCCCACTTCTAAGAGCTTATTATATAACACATACCCAGTCAAATACTTTCTGGGTGGAGGATCTTCAACGGCATCACAACGCATCTCCATACCTTTAGCTTCTGTGCTCCTAAGAAGAAAAAAAAGAAGGGAAAAAACACAATATATTTAAAAACTGGGCTCTAACCGCTTACTGAGAAAAAAAAAAAAAAAAAA
>JAAGAY010007265.1:0-22646 GCA_011801015.1 Ardeotis arabs
AATGGTTTTAAAATAGAGGGGGGTAGATTTAGATTGGACATTAGGAAAAAATTTTTCACCATGAGAGTTGTAGATCACTGGAACAGGTTGCCCAGAGAGGTGGTGGAAGCCCCATCCCTGGAAACATTCCAGGCCAGGCTGGATGGGGCTCTGAGCAACCTGATCTAGTGGGGGATGTCCCTGCTCCTTGCAGGAGGGTTGGACTGGATGACCTTTGAAGGTCCCTTCCAACCCTAATCATTCTATGATTCTATGATTCTTAAATACGTTATCGCAGAGGCGTTATCACGGGACATTCTGCTACCAATCGGCTCGGCCTTGGCCAGCAGCAGGTCCGCCCTAGGCCTGGCTGAGTCCACTAAACAAAGGGGAGTGACTTCTAGCAGTTTCCTACAGAAGCTTCCACCTTAGGCCCCCCTCACCAAACCAAACCACAACAGATAGTTATACTGGAGAACCTTTCAGCTCCTTAAAGAGATCTGCTATCAAAGTGGAGTTTGGGAAGTTCAATCCCATTGACATGTCTTCCAGGGATCCAGTTGAGAGACCAGTTCTAAACAGAAACTGCAATGTTTTACCAGCTGCACACCTTAAGAGTTTCTGGTTTTCCTGTCTTAGTCAGTAGGACTTGAAACATGAACTTTCTTCAGGGCTTTGCAATTAATTTTGGCTTCCGTAATGTGAAAAACAACTCCCTATATGCATTCCTGCTGGTCTTATACACCAAGATGTACTTTGGCAGAAATCTCTCTGCCTATCCATGGAAGGATAGCTTTGCACCCCCTATTTCCTTCTTGGTCAAACATAAGGTGCAAACCGTGACATTCTCATGTCCTTTTCTCATATATTGGCATTGGTCAACCACCTCCCTCCAAATACAGACAGGATGCCCCAAACATCCATGCCTTCTCACCTAAGATGCTGCTCGGTCAGGCCATTAAGTCAGCGTTAAGATGCTTCTGTGCATCTGTGCTACTCCTTAACGCTTTTCCTACCAGTGTTGGCTGAGTCCATCACACACACTATGAGCAGAGGAGCCCCAAAGGGAGGTCATGAAAGCAAAAGGGAGAGTACAAGATCCCAGCTTGAACACAGGCATGCTGCGTGGGCCACTGCTCACAGGAAGACACCTACGTTTAGATCCTTTTAACTGGCAAACAGTCTCACCCCTAAGGTCAAGGTGAGTCTATTCTGAGTGCCCAGAACATGGCCGAGTTACAGCAATCTAGAGTATTATTATGGGAATACTTGACTTTCAGGCCAGTCTCCAAATCCTACTTTTCTCCCAATGGGCTAGATAAAGTCAATACAAAGCTCTTCATGCTTCCACCAATACAGACTCTTTTGTTCCAAATATTATCTCAATCAAGTGGAATTTGTTTCACTTATCTGGTAGATATTAAATCCCAGCTGACTCCAGCATGAAGACTTTGGAAATCGGTGAAAGTTTCAGCAAGCTAAACAGAGCTCATTTGCTATGGACTGAAAACCTATCACTGCTTCTGATGAGTACATACAAGTTCAATAAAGGAAATAACAGATACTAGTTTCTTTGCTGAAAATAAGCATTCAAAAATGGTCATTCCAAGTGCAAGATACAGGCAGCATAAAAATCGGTAGCAAGTTACATTGCAGCATTGCTGGAAGAGTTTACATCCATTTCCCTGTCTTGTAGAAAGAGCTGGTACTACAAACCCATCCATTCAATGGCCAGAGTAAAGCAACACTCGCTTTAGAATGGTTGCTAAAATCATTGTAAAGCTAAAAAGACTGAGAAGAGGAGACTCAGATCCTCTGGCTAAGAGCATGCAAAATTCCTTTAGTTCCACAGGAAAGGAGTATCTTCAGGGTAGAAGAGTGCTTTGGCTGATAAATTCAGGTTTTCTGACTCCAGGAATGTGGGTCTGCTTTGCACCAATTATGGCAGTGACTGCAGATCCCTCCAGGTCACGTTCTCACAAGGCGAATATGGAGAACCAAGCTGGAGCTCATGATGGTGCCTAACTGCTGTCTAGCAAGAGCGTCCCTCGGTAGAAAAAAATTAAGGGTTATGCCACAAAAGTGGTTAAACAGGTGGAATAAGACAGCAAAGGTGGGGAGGAGTCATCAAAGAATTTCCATAAGGAAGAGGGAAAACAGAAACAAGAGCTGAGCCATGCTGTGAGCATGGGCAGGGAAACAGAGGAGGTGAAACAGAGGAGGTGGTGGATGCCCCATCCCTGGAAACGTTCAAGGCCAGGTTGGATGGGGCTCTGAGCAACCTGATCTAGTGGGGGATGTCCCTGCTTCTTGCAGGGAGGTTGGACTAGATGACCTTTGAAGGTCCCTTCTAACCCAAACCATTCTATGATTCTATGATTCTATAAATCTCCAAGGTGACTGCAGATGAGAAACATTCCTGTGTGCACAGAAGCGCTGGTGTCCTCAAAGTAGCCTGCAGTGCACTGCCACCCTCCAGTATCTCCACATTTTGCTTCTCTCTGAGATGATCTATGACACACCATCGTACACCGCCATGGTAAATCTCATCTCCCTCATCGCTATGGGCTTCCTCACAGAGATCTGCAGACCCATACCTCCAGGCTTCACGCACAAGGTGAGCAAGAACAAAACCCTCCTACACCAAAGCAGCGGAAGAAACCGACAAGATGCCATCTTCATCTTGAATATAAACCCAAACCAAGACAAACTACTTTGAAGCTATGAGTATCAGAGCTGCCTTCAGATGCTCCCGTTTAGCAGGATGCATTTACCTCAGCAGTGGTAATGGTTGTTGACACTTCGCTCTACTTCCAGTTGGGAATTCACTGATTATTCTCATTATTCACTTAATGTTGATTCATGCAAAGCTCTGGCTCCTGCCAAAGCACTTCAGCGTATGTTTGTCTTGGAGCACCTTGACATTTATGCAGAAATACTTGGATGTTTTTAAGGATTTGTGCTGACTGTTGTAAGTTACATTTGCCAAAACAATGCTCTGAACACAGCAGTTAAAATACTTACTATGGTTACAGTTTTATCAGGACCATCCTTTACCCACTGTGAAGATGGGCCTTCGAAATCAGGGCTTGTTTGTTTTTATCAAGCCACAATTTGGGCAATAATCTCTAGTCATAAACAAAACAAGTCAAATTCTTCTCTCATTCACTCTGGGGCAAATCCTGACTAACTCCATTGACTTGAGCACAATGACTTAGGATTTGTATCGGCAAAATTAGGAACAGATTTGGGTTTCACACACTATGAGAGATCGCTTACTCTTTATATGCTTTACTGAAAGCAGCTTTTAAGTCTGGCATGGATGCCAAATTAATTATTCAAAGCAAAAGAGAGATTTTTTTCTGTGAATATTTGGACTGGTTGCATACTGTTATACATTTTGCTATTCATAGATTATACAAAGAATTGCGAAATTAATAGTATCTTGCATTTTGGGAGACTTCACGGACATGAATTAGGGAAGTTTCCTGTAAACTTACCACTAGTACACACAAACAGCATTATCTTGAGCTCTGAAACATCATTTATCTCTTAAAATATAAATCCAAAGCTGAATACTGTCCCGCCTGTTCGCACAGGCAGAGTAGTTCCAGTTTGTTTCCCTTCATCAGCTATTGCAAAACCAACATTTAATTCTCATGCACCGTAGGAAGCCAAACTCGATTCATCTGGTGCTCCAGCTATCATGTAGAAGTGCTTTTGCCTTAGCACTACTAGAAAAAACATCTCGGTTCTTTGCTGCAACAGCAAAGTAGAATTGGCTTACCCATCAACATCTTTGTTATTCAACTTTAGATTGTGCTGGAGGAAAACACTGTGCCTCAGGGAGAGAAACATTTGTGAGAAAAACCTGTTCCATTTCTTTCATTATCTCTTGGAGACAAGGAGGGCCTGCCAGGACACAGAGTGTCTCTGACTCACAGCTGTGGACAGAAACATTAGGCACTGCTGTCCAACGGGAAGTGTATAATGCAGCCTGGGTAAAATACAATATTGATTTTACCTGCAGCACTGAGCAAAGTCTGTGATAGAACACCACTGGAAGTAACCCCTTGCTGTCTACCACATCACCCTAGGACCAGATTCACACAAGAGCCCCAGTTTCTTCTAGTTGTCTAGGCAGCAGGACAACCAAGACCAAGGAGAGATGCTCTCCTTGCTGCCAGCCCTGACCCCCAATAATCAGGTAGCAGGAAGAGCAGTTCCACCAAAGATCTCTTTTTTGCTGACCCCTCAGCATCCTAGGTCTGAAGGCGTCACACATGTTAGATGCTGGATGTTCCCTGACATGAGGAAGGCATTTCTCCCAGTTTGTTTCTGGGGAACAGCTGAGTTGTTTTTGCAGAGAAAAACATGCCGACAAAGATGTGTTTCAAAACCACTCAGCCTGAGGCAGTGAACCTAGCAGGATCGTGTTCAGGAATCAACAGCTGGCAAAGCCACCAGCAAGTGAGGACCAGACAACACCATGAGTGGGGACATTTGCCCCGTGGTATGAATGGATGCAAACTACGACCTTCCCATCTCCTACCTCTTCCTTCTTTGCAAATATCTCCTGATTAACACTTGCAGCTCGAAGAGCAAGTCTGATAGAGATACTGCTATGATAGAGACGTCTATAAAATGGAGGACACCAAACCGATGTGTGAAAACATAGCAGATCTGAACATCAGGGGGTGAAGTGCCAAAAAGACTGAAAGTTTCAAACAGCCATATCCAATTACAGTAACGATGAACAACCACTTTGTGATATGTGTCCAGAGTCTTGCAATGCATAAGTCCATCAACAAAAGCCACAGTTATTATTTTCAGACTGTTTTTAAGAGTTGCCACTCAGGTATTTGTGACATTGTATTGCACAGCTGTGTCCAGCAAGGAAGAAAAACCAAAGGCAGAAGAAAAACTGCTCTGACATTGCATGGGGAAACATCTGCGCCTACAAGACACTGAGAATAAACAAATATTTGTTGGAGCAGCAACAGTCAGCCAAAAGGAAGACTTAACCAGACAAAATGTATGTTGTGAATCTGGAAGTTATGTCCTGGTCACAACATCCTCAACAGCTGACACAGAAATCCCCTTGCCATTTAAGAGATTGCGTGCATGGAAGCACCTTATCCTTCATCCTCTAAGAAACAGTCCTGGGAATCCTGGCTGTGGAGATGGTGACCAAGTGAGCATAGCGCAGCAGGTCTGACTGCATGCTACAGTAAAACTTCTACAAAACAAGAAAAACCTTCTAGAGGATTTGCTTCTGTTTAAAGGAAAGATACCCACTTCTTAATATCCAGATCTGCAACTCAGTAGGAAAAAAAAGAGAGAGAAAAGGAAAAAAAAAATTTAAAAAAAGATTATTTTATCATCAGTAGGATGGAAAAAAGATTGTTTGTTTTCCTCTGAAATGAGATATACCTTTTAGTGAGCTACAGCTATGCAAAGAAGGAAGCCCCAAGATCTCCTGAGTCAGCAGTACTTTACTGTGACACAGTATGGGAGGGACATGACTCGACAGCCAGGGCTGAGCTTTCCACCATCTGAGCTTTTCCACAACAGCCCATGGATGTCTTGAGGCTGGAGTCACCAAGCCAGCAGCTACCAGCTTAGCCAGAAGGAAGATGTCAGTTAATGTCATAGAAACAAGTTTGGAAGAGAAAACATTTTCTTTCTTCCTACCAACCCACAAATATCCATGGCTTTGGCAGAAGTGATGCTGAAAACCGACAGTGACACTGAGTCCCTTCCTTCATGGTTCTCTGGCCCTAAACCTGAGCAGAAGGATAAATAACCTTGCCAGTCTCCCTCTTCCCTGTCACAGACAAGACTCTGGAGATATCAAGAGAAAATTATGGAAAAACAAAGAGATTAAGTTCCTGCAAAGTGTTGGTTTCAGGCATCCACTCTGAACCTCAGGTAGCTGGTACCTACAGAAGCTTTAATGATGGCTTAGGCAGTCAAGATGCTATATGAACAGTTTCTGGACACCTACTGCACATTAAATCTACTGATTCCAGCAATTAAGTTTACATTACATGGTGTTTCCTATTTTCACTATTATTGACAATTCAAGATCATAGAATCACAGAATGGTTAGGGTTGGAAGGGAAGGTTAAAGTCCATCCAGTCCAACCTCCCTGCAAGGAGCAGGGACATCTCCAACCAGATCAGGTTGCTCAGAGCCCCGTCCAACCTGGCCTTAAACGTTTCCAGGGGTGGGGCATCCACCACCTTTCTGGGCAACCTGGCCCAGTGTTCCACCACCCTCGTGGTAAAAAACTTCTTCCATATGTCCAATCTAAACATACTGTCTTCCAGTGTAAAATCATTACCCCTTGTAACATCCCCTACTAAAAAGTTTCTCCCCATCTTTCTTATAAGACCCCTTTAAGTATTGAAAAGCTGCAGTAAGGTCTCTCTGGAGCCTCCTGTACTGCAGAAGTAACTTTGCAAATACTTATTAATAAATAACTAATCTTGTTAACACCAGGATCACAAGAATGGACAACAGCTGCAATTTAGTTAAAAATGAGTGCTATCTCTGTGATAGTTTTCTCAGATCAACTATCACCCAGTCACTTGATATCTTTTGTTTTCCTGTCCCCAGCAGCTGGATTTGCCTTGTTCTTCAGTCATCGATCAAATGTGATGGGAGGGAATCCCTTCTCCTGTTTGCTAATACAATAAGATAAAGAAAACATCAGATGACACAGGCACCATCGACTCCCTGCTTATAAAACATTTACAACTTCTCTCTTTATAGCAAAAGGAATCACGGCTTGTGGACTGAAATATATCTCTACTGAATATTCACCGGTACCACAGGCAGCTGACATCCTCAAACCTCCTGGGAGGTTTTTTGCAGAGGATACACATTTCTCTAAAGCCTGACCAACAACAGTCCCTTCACTCAGTGGTCCTCTGGAAGAAAAGCAGCAGTGGCCTTTGGGACCAAGTGACCAAAAAAAAAAAAAAGAAAAAAAAAAAAGAAATCTGCTGGTTTTGAATCAAAATACAAAAAGCAGCAGCAAAGCGCGTGGCAGAGGCAAGAGCTGAAACTTGAGCCAGAGGACAGGGCAGTTAGAGTTTGCTCCTGAGCTTTTTGGTGACAAATGTCACAGTGGCAGGTTTTCACTGATGGAAAACCTCTATGGCTCACTGATTGCGTACGTCCTACCCAATATCCCTCCTCCTCTGCCTCCATTTATATTCTCACATACATGTGCACTCACTGCCATAAATATCTGGAAATTGAGGGCACAAAATACCGCAACACAGCTCAAGAAGAAGAGTCCACCATCCAAGGGAGTGACCAGTGGTTCGCCCTTGGGACTCTTGGCCACGTGACAGGTTTCTTGGAGGTCCTGGGGCTGTCACAATAGTAAGCTTTGCAGGTTTTCGACCAAGCTTTTTAATTTCTGATAGGGTCTATGAGAATCAAGTCCCTGTTTAATTCATTCCCCAGTGTTTCAACCACACGCTATTACCTTCTCTGCAGAAGCTGTCGACAAACTAAGCAGAAGACCATGGAGAGATTATTACAAACATTTGCTGGAATGAAGTGGAATAGTTATTATTCCTCTACTATAAAAAAAAAAAATTGTACTATGGGGACAGACAACCTTTCTGAAGAGCCATCACAAATTACGTAGGTAGTGTGCATGGCCTAAATACAGCGTATCTGGGAGGGCCTTGCTTCTCCAGCATCAGAGCAGCTGAATCATTTTTCTTTTCCCAGTACAGCCATATGGCACTGTTACAGAAGTCATCAGTTACAGTTAACCTATAACCACATCGCAAGCTTGAGATGCTTTACAAGATTCCTTCGGCATGCTCGGTTCTCTAAATTGCCACATACAAGATGTGTTATTACTCTAATTAACTGATGAGGCAACTACACTGCTGGGAGGTTAAGTGTCTTGCACCAGACATACCAAGATCCAGTTGCGCAGGTAATGGGGGGCCAGTGTCATCCCTCAGCAGTCCTGTCCCTCTTTGCTGCCCACCTCTCCAATAAGGAGATAACCTAGCTGAGCTTGGGAGCACCCTCCTACCTGTCGAGCGCTTTTTCTTTTACTCAGAGCTATACCATGGTTTTTTGTTGTTTGCCTTGCAGTTTCCTCACTTCTCTGCTATAGCGCTGCAGGTTTGCTGCAGAGCTGGGGGGATTACTAGCTGCCAGCCAGTAGATAAAATGCTAAAGTACAGAATTTCTTCCACAAGATGTCTAGATGTTGCCAGGGTGATGGCTACAATCCTTCTCCAGACCATGGCTTTCTGAAGAAACTGCGTGTACCATTTAAAACATTAAGTCACTGCACAGCTCACCATGCACTGAACTGAAGTACCCTGTGCACATAAAGCGGGTGGACTGTTTATTGTACCGACACAGTATTAAGGTTTAGAGATGAGTAGCACTATTTCCCCAGCCTATTTGGTTGCTTTCAACAGCCAGAGAGATGGTGTGCTGGACCTCCTGCTTCTACATCAATCCTAAACAGTCCACTCCCTGCTCATCTGATTGTTGAAATCACCAGCACGCTCCTGCTGCATATGCTTGAGCAGGAGTTTGCATCTTTGCTATGCGTCCTGCTTATAGAAGGGCAGTAATCATGGAATATCAGGTTGGAAGGGACCTCAAGGATCACCTGGTCCAACCTTTCTTCACAAAAGCACAGTCTAGACAAGATGGCTCCGCACCCCATCCAGCCAAATCTTAAAAGTGTCTAGTGTTGGGGAATCCACCACTTCCTTGGGGAAGTTATTCCGATGGCTGATTGTTCTCATTGTGACACATTTTCCTCTTGTGTCCAATTGGAATTTCCCCGGGAGTAACTTGTACCCATTACCCCTGTCTTTTCCATGTGACTCCTTTTAAAAAGGGAGTCTCCATCTTCTTTGAAGCCACCCTTTAAATACTGGAACATGGTGATAAGGTCGCCCCTAAGCCTTCTTTCCTCAAGGCTGGAAAAACCCAGTTTCATCAGCCTTCCCTCATACGGCAGGCTTCCCAGTCTTTTGTGGTCCTTCTATGGACCCTCTCCAGCCTATCCACATCTGATGATTGCACCTTCTGAGTGGCACCACAATGCAAATATTGATTAGGAGAATGTAATTACAGCAGTACTATGCACACAGCAAAGTGACTTCATAAACTGAAAAGCTGGTACAGACACAACCTGTCAGTGCCACCTCACATAGTAAAAATCCTTATTTAATTAGAAATATTCCCCACACAGGAAAGACAAGTGCCCACACTCCCAGGAAGGGTCCCAAGGTGGGAATCAGCAGGACCAACACCACAACTGCCTGCTCAAGAGGCAAGATGAAAAACGATGGAGCTGACCTTTTTTTTTGTTGTACTCATCTTCTGTGGCATTGGAGGAATCCGAATGATAGTCTCGAAGTTCCTGTTCATACATCTCCAGAAAATTATCATCTGCTTTTCCTTTCTTGGATTTGTCACCTTTCTTCTTCTTCTTTTCTTTGCCTTTTTTGGCTTTTTTCTTCTTTTTCTTTCTGCGCTCATAGTCATCCTCCTCCTCACTGCTATACTCTTTTCGCTTGGTTTTTTTCTTTTTCTTTTTCTTCACTTCCCCATCAACCTCTGAGTCCTCAGACTTTGATTTCTTTTTGCTTTTTTTCTCCTGGCTTTCATCTTCGCCTTCTTCCTCAACTACCTCCTCCTCAGCTACCTCTTCCACTACTTCCTCTTCCTCTTCCTCCTCCTCCTCTTCTACTTTGTTCTTTTTGATCTTTTCTTTCATGTCATTGTTTTGCACCCCTACACCTTTAACAACACTCTGTCATTGCCCTAACCTCACTTCTACCACCTACCCTGGCTTCTTTATGAATTGCCAAAGTCTTTTATTCCTCTCTCCCTGCCTAGGGCTGCCCTCGTTTTGCGGTTTCCTTCCTCCCCACTGGCTCAGCGTAGGTGCGTCCTGGATTCCCTTGTCCTTTCCAACCCACAGGTGCCAACAGCTCACCTCCTTCTGACTCTTCCTCCCTTCCTTCACCTCCTTGACTGAGGCACCTTCCTCTCTTTGTCTCTCTTAGACTTTGGGTTTTCTCCTTTTCATTATTATTATTTATTCATTGGTCTGTGCTGAGAACTTTCTCTTTTTTTTTTTTTTCCAGAGCTGCCTCAGCCTCCACTCAGGGTCAGTTGACAATCTGGGTCTACAGTATCAGGACATGCCAATCAAGGTTGTAGCTCCCTGGAAAATTGGTCAGATGAGGGCACATGGTCAAATTGCTTCTTGTCCTTCACATGCCAGCTCAGGACGAGGGAAAACAGAGGCATTTCTCCTCCTCATAACATGTAGCAGCGTCAGAAACCTCATGAAAAATTACTTAGTGCTATCCAGTCATGTGGGTATAAGACAGATGGGCAGGTGAAAAAGGAGACCCACCAAGCAACCATATCGCACTGGTCTGCATTTCCTCTCCATTATTCATGGTGTCAGGATCATCTTACTGATAACAAAGGTCTCAACTTTATATGGATTTTTTTTTTTTTTTTTTGACTGGCCAGGACAGTTACCAGAAAAAACAAACACCACCAGGACCTCTGTCTGGAGATCTTCATAGCATCAGCAATGCACTCCCGCATCCAACTCCTCCATCCCCCACTTACTGTGCTGTACCTCCAACCAAATGAAAAATTGATGCTCAATAAATAAATACAAGTCAGAAGAAGACACTGAATGCCCTCTACACAAGGTGCCCTTATAACAGCCATCTTGGCCAACCAAAGAGAAATAAGACTTCGGTTAATAACTGAGCTAACAGCTCTCATGGGAAGATACTGAGGTGAGACGGGTGGAGGATGGGAAAAATAAATGATGTAACACCATGGTTGGAAGGACACCATAGGAAGAAGCATGCCCAGAACCCTTTTTGTTCTCAGAGATGTCAGCATGGGGCTCACCTAACATCTAGTACATGCAACAGAGGTGTCACTCCCATGCCCAGAGGCAGATAGGGCAGGGGGACACAGGAAGGGATTTGAGGGCCCTTCAACCTCTCTCTTCCCACCTGAGCCACCAGTGCAGCCGTTGGTCCAAGCCCCACGACGGTGTTAGTGCATGGCCCCAGCTCTTCAGCCTGGGTTGGCATGCAGCCCTGCGGAGGCTCTGGCAGGTTCTCATGGCAGGTAAGGGAAGGATAACCACAAGACCGGGTCAATCTCAGCTACAGTCAGGAGCAGGTGATTTAAAGTCTGACTGCAAATGGGAAGAGAAAAGAAGAAAAATCGTCTCTTCTTATTCAAAGGTGCTGTTATGGGTTTTGTCCTAGAAAATGAAGTTTAGCTGAAATTTGTGATATGGAAAACCATACTGGATCTCCCTGGTGTAGCTCAAATGTACATGAACCAAGCAGAGCAGTCAGCCTGGCACTAAATCACACTAACAGAAGAAGTGAGAGCTGAATTTATGGCAGGGCTATAGGATGACAATGCAAAACCTCCTGCTATCACCCACCCTGCCTGTAGGGTAACTCAGCCCACAGCTTCCTCAAATCATTAATTAAGTGTGATTTGCTTGATGGTACGCTGCCCAAGTTAACGATACCATAAGTATTGGTAAGTCAGGGGGTTCAGCCATGCTAAGTCTTCAATGCACATGATTTAAAACTCTGCCTACATAAATTTGGGGTTTCCAGCAGCCAGCCTGGAAGGTGAGGATAGCATCAACAGTGGGTTATCAAGAACATGAGGAACAGATGTTTTGATGGCAAGAGCAGGGTGGCAGTGGCATCGCCCCAGCGGATGGAGAGCACCTAGCCCAAAGGATTCAGGGTTGGTGGGGGTCTGTCCCACTCTCCTTAGCAGGGATTTGGCACCAGCCTCCAACAATTTAACATGACTAATAAAGAAAAAAAAAAAGCACTGTATTCTTTCTGGTCTCTATTGCAGAATGGATTTTTTTCTATTAAGCATCATAAAGTTAATTATTCAGGGACAGCTTCCAAGTAGGTTAAAGCACAGGTTTTGGATGAAATACAAGAACAGCTTTTCCACCATCTTAAAATCATTAAAAAAAACCCAATCCCTGTCCTTCCTTACTATACAGGTCTCACTTGCCAAACTCCTGAGACATCAGCACCGCAGGACCTACGCTGTGCCTGAAATCCCCTGTTTGCTTTCAGATCTTTATTTTCTGCAAAGCAGCAGAAAGGCACATCATGCGTCTCTGCAGGGCACTTCTGAGAGCGAGCACGGGACGGTCAGCTCAGCAGGCACCAAGCCACACTACTCTGAAGGGACTGTCCAGGCACGAGGAAGCTGCCGGTTCCGAGGACCTCGAGGATCCTGCAGAGATATTGGATGATGCAGCACATTTTCTCAGGCAGGTGCTTTGCAGTACCCTACATTCATAACTGTTACCTTTCCCTTTCTGGGACAGCCATCAGCCCACAGCAGAAATTGCAGGCACAGATGTTTCAGTTTAAAGATGGGAGCCAGATTTAGATTTTGGCTGCAGAAAATCTAACCCTTTCCACTACAAAAAAAAAAAGACAAAAAAAAAAAAGAAAAAGAAAGAAAAAAAACATCCCACAGAACAGAGCAAAACATGCCTTCAGAAAAATGAAAATCATGGGATGTCTCAGAAAAGCAAAGTTCATATCTTTGTTATGCTTTTGCAAGGTAAACACTTCATCAAAACTGAGTCCCTGCGTGCTGCTGCTCTGAACAGCTCCAGCTCTATGCAGCAAAATTCCGACATCAACATCTAAGGCCAAAAGGCAGCATTACGATTACTCAAGACAAGCCATCTGGGTACAAGATTGGTCCCTTCTAGCCCTAAAATGGTTTTCCTAGTATCTGTTTACCCCACTCCCATTGCAAGTTACCCACCTTTGACAGCAGAGCTGTTGGGGTAGAAGAAATCCCTTTCCCCCTGCCCGCACAGGGAGATTCAGGTTTAGGATGCTCAGGGCACCTCTGGGAGCAGCCTCAGGCTGATGCAGCCCCAGTGAGGGCTGAAGTCATGCACTGACCCCAGCAGAAATACCCCAATTAATGAGTCATGTGCCAGGGAAGAAAGATCTAAGATCACCAGCGGGACACCACGGTGATGCCCTAGTGAGGGCCACCCCATCTCCAGCCTTGCACTTCGCTTTCTCTTCACGCAGCAGAGCAGGACCTCAGGTACAAGCCAGAAACAAATCACCCCTATCAAATGAGCTAAAATGATGGGGGAAAAGACATATTTACCATGTGTCATTCAAACTTTGCTCCACGCAGTTCCTTCGCCTGTTGTTTTAATTAAAGAGAAATATGCCGAGAACGCTCCGGCTCACTTTTGTTCTTTTTGTGAATAACAGCTGGGAGAAGAACAATGGGGTTTATTGGTGCATAAAGAACTACCGGGAAAGCAACCAAGCTATTGGTGAGAACCATTAGTTAAAACTGTCAACAGTATTTATATGGGTTTATATTCTTACCCTGCATTCAGCAAGAGATTCCCCAAAATCCTCCCTCCAAAAAAAGGTTCAGGCCAGAACCCACCAGCGTGCCATGAGCCCAGGGTGACTTCTTCAATTATAACAGATTTGATGGAGTAGAAGAGGTCAGCATTTGTCTCTTTGAGGTCCTCACTCACCTGTAAGCCTTTTTCCTGGGATGCTAAAACCCATACAGTGCTTAACCTGGAATGATCCCATTATTAGGCAATGAGATTATTATTATTAATAATTATCAGGTAAATATTAGGTGAGCTATGGACACACCTTTTTTTTAGTTCTCTTCTGTGTGGTTCCTATTTTGCACCTAACACTATAAAATCCAGATGTTCTACCCAGGCATCACAAACACAGCTGACATATCCCAGAGAAATATTTATTCTAGTCTCCTTCCCAAGGCAGATGGAGTGAAGCCTCTTGTTTCAGGAGAGGTTATTTTTCAATACATGCTGCTCTGCATTAACGGTTAGAGAAATCTGTAATCCTCATCGCACAGTCGGGGGGCAATTTAAAGAAACAGTTGGTGTCTGCAGGCTCAGCCTGTCGTTCTCTGCTCTTTTGGTGACCAACTTGCCCCCTGGTGATGAAGGTAAAGAAATCTGTTGCGGAGGACAGACAGCAAGACACAGATTGGATATAGGCAAAGAAGTTTTCCAGATGTTTTAAGTACCAGCTCTTTGAATCTTCCCCACCATACTGCTCCTGCGGGGTTCAGGTTGGGGTATAATCCAGTAAAAAAAAAAAAAAGGAAAAAAAAGAAAAAAAACCATCCTTGATCTCCAGCTGGGAGTGGGTGGCAGCCACTGCCTCAGCTTTAGTAGCACAGGGTTTTAGATTATTTTATCTATATACTTGGTGGTAGGGCAGGATCTACCCTCATCTCTGCACAGTTTATTGAAAATACTCCAAGCATGCCATATACTTACAATATATACATACACACACAGAGTCCGTCTCCTTCGGAAAATGAATGTATTTAACACCACAGCAATAAATACCAAAGTACTCCTTTAATGGAGCCATTTCATTTCCCTCCCGTGTACATGAGTTACACACAAGGTCACACCAGGATGGGCAGAGGAGGTGCTGGGGGAGCCGCTTGCCGGCGTTGCGGTACCAGCCGTTACAGATTTAATCAGACCTCACGGTACCTACTAAGAGCTTCGCTTTTCCTTCCAGCCCCAGTTGACTACACATTACTTGCTATTTGAGTTAAAAAAACCCAAAAAGTTAAAAAAAAAAAGTCTGCATTGCAATCCCATCAGCCCAACAGCTCAGCGAGAGGTAGTTGCGGGTACAGGGGTAGGGAGTCCAATCCATCTCAAAGACAGGCTGGAAAGGTTTTAATATGTTCTTGGGCTTCAGTGGGAGCTCACTGCCTTCAAGTGTATGGGCATGACGGCCTCTGCTGGTAAAATGGGGTTTAGCCAAGAGAAATATTTCCCCAGAAAACTCTATCAGAGATGCTAAGTGTCCAGCAAGGAAATGCAGGCGTCCATCAGCAGACTCAGCTTATAGACCCTGAGGCCTGAAAAGCCTCGAAACAGCAGCTCCTGTACCCATCTCAAACTCAGGACTGGAGAAACTGCTTTACTCAAGGTCCTAAGAAAAAGGTTTGAACACAGGAGTAAAGCATGAGGGCTCTTCATACAATTTGCTTGGAAAAAAAAAATAAATGTGTGTATATATATATATACACACACACCAGCTCTTTCAAGAACAGGTGATTGAAGCTGGGGCTCTTAAATCCATGTCAGGACAGGGATTTATGCGACTCTTCCACAACACAGAATGAAGTCTCTCTCCCATGATCTGAACAAGCAGTCACCAGAGCACAAACCCCACCAGCATCCCTGGCACCTCCTGGGGATCACCTGCACCTCCCAGGACGCAGCCAAGAGGGCACTAAACTGTAGTAGAGGCCACTTCTGTTCCAAGCACCGAACATCCCCACAGTTGTGGAGGCTCCTTCATCCTCTTGTGCAGGAGTTATTTTAAGTTTCCCTCAGGAGGGATCAGCCTACGTCCTTGCATCCTAAAACTTTCTGACATCTCTGTTCCGCCAGAAGGCTATGAAATCCAGCATTTCTTAAAAAGACTGTGACTCACATCAGCTTTAAGTATTTCAAAGGACACTGTTCTTTTTCCTCAGTGAAGAATACCACAAAACACAATGAGAGGCAGCAGCAGAAGTGACTTAAGCAGCAGGGATACAAGAAGACAAGCAGCTATCTCCACGCACTGCAGCCGGCGTAAAGAGCCAAAAGCGTTCGGTTTTGCAAGGTATTGAGATTTAAAGCATGAGTAGAAACATCGAAGTCAAAGGGATGAGTCAATGCTTGAAACTCCGCTGGAATTGGAGTGGATCCAAGCAAACCTGAGGGCTTTGCTTCCATCCCAGTGGGGCAGAGTGTGTCACCACTGCCTGCATCCATGTGGCTGCTTTGCCCTTTGGAGCCCCAGCACAGCTCTGCTCACCCCCTGCCCAGCTCCCAGCCTCCATGGCTGAAGAAACATGCTGCAGCACCAGGTCCTAACTTTGCTTGGCTTCTCCCTTGCCAACGCACCAGGAAAGCTCAGGAGGGGGAATCTGAGTCCATATCAAGTCATCACATACTACCGTGATGACCCACTGCCTGCGGTGGAGGCCAGGCGCCACCCCAGCCCCATGTTCCCAACACCCCAAGCTTCCCCCTTCTTGCTCCAGTACCATCTTCACCAAGGACAGATGGACACCACAATCAACTCAGAGCCCAATGCCCCAGCCCCAGTCTTCTACATCCCAGCTTGGTCCCTTTTTCTCCATCCAGAAGAACCAAAGCCATCCCTGATCTCCAAAGCTCATGCACTTCACATCTCTCCCCAGCTTAGGTTTATATTGGCCTCTCATCTGCAGGGATAAGGATAATTGTCCTTTTCATTAATCTGGCAGCTCCTGGGACTAGATCTTCCCTGGAGAAGTGCTATAAAACAAATTACAAGCCAAAGGCCACTTTTAGGGAGCACAAGCCAAAGGCCACTTTTAGGGAGCATTGAGGTGGACAAGTCTCCTGCAAATCATTTCATTTGAACTTGCCTTCTCTTTTAAAGGATAGAGGAGGATTGAAGAGCAAATGGTGACGAGGAGGATTGAAGAGCAAATGATGACTGCAGTGTGTAGCAGCATCAGCCTAAGATGCAGGAAAAAAAAAAGGATTTTAAGGTCTGATGTGAGAAACAATAAGGTGAAGAGGGCAGAAACATCAACAGTCTGATGTCCTTGCTAGGGTAGGGGTTCCTTATGGGGAACTAGAGACTGACACAGAGGAGAATAATGGAATGGTTTAGGTTGCAAGGGGCCTTAAAAGTCATGCAATTCCAACCCACCTGCAAGGAGCAGGGACACCTTCCACCAGACCAGGTTGCTCAAAGCCCTGTCCATAGCCTTGAACGTTTCCAGGAATGGGGCATCCACCACCTCTCTGGGCAACCTGGGCCAGTGTTCTACCAACCTCACAGTGAAGAGGGGGACAGGGAGGGGAAATCAGCTAGCACTCTCCACCTCTACTTCACTTTCCCATATCCCCAGTCAGCATTTCCCCGGAGAATGGAGCCTTGCACACAAGCCAACGGGACATTGCAGAGCCAATGGCAGAGGGACCAACCTGCTCCCACGTGTGCGAACACCCTGCTCGCGGGTGGCCAATGAAAGAGATTCTGCTGTGGATTAAGAATAAGAACACCTCCTCCTTTGAAAAAACATATTAATTAATGGCATTCATTAGGGACCTAGCCAGGAAACTAGGCAATTTAATTTCCCAAGTACACAACGTCAAGGAAGATAATGGGCCAAAAGGCAGTGCTGTCGACAAGGTGAAACCTCTTTCATTTATTATCTGAGAAGTGGGGAAGTCAAGCATGAACGTCAGAGTGTCACTAGAGAAACCAGATACACTGAGCAAGTGCTGAATTATCCAAATGAATCCATTATATCTATTGCTGTCATGCACCACCTGAGGGAGATGGGAAAGCTCTCCCAGCTCGCCCGTGATGCCATGGGCCAGTGCTGTCCTGCAGGTGAGAAGCTTTGCTGGGCTAGACACCACACAGAACAAATCAATAATTTTAGAGAGAAGAAAAAAAACAAGAAAAACCATGGCCAGCCATTTGCAATGGGAAATCATGAGCAAATAAAAATTCACATAAAATTCCTCTAAAAGATGTTGATGCCCATGAAATGCTGATTTAACCAAGAGCTACAAAATTATTTTAAATCCCCAGACTAGTTCGCAGCATTAGACACACAGGAAGGCTGGGTCAGTTGTCCCAGCCAAGAGGTGCCCCATATAGGCCGTGTTTGGGGAAACAATGGAAAAAATCAGGCCAGGTGATTTTCTTGCCGTCATCTACATAAAAATGATGGAAACAATCAAGCTTGGTAATTTTGCTGTGCATCTCTGGTTTTCTTCCAGATGTAACAGAGAACTTAAACACAACTCAAGCCTTACAGCAAGTAGTCAAGCCAGAAAGCTCTGCCACGCTCCGGAAAGGTAATCTGGGGCTTATGGAGATAATAGATTTCTTACAGCACTTGCCCAGGATGGTTTAGCAAAGCAGGGCTAGAGTCATGAGCGAAGCAGTCCTGTGCCAAGGAAAGGAATGAGATAGGAGTTGAGCGTTTGCACCTCAGGCTGACATAGCCTTTCCCTTCCAGGGACCAGGCAGGTAACTCCAAAGCACCAGATTGAGCAGAGAGAGGCACCTGGCCAGAGCTAGGAGGCTCATTTTCACAGAATCACAGAATCATTTAGGTTGGAAGAGACCTTCAAGATCATCAAGTCCAACCATTAACCTAGCACTGCCAAGTCCACCACTAAACCATGTCCATAAGCGCCACATCTACACGTCTTTTAAATGCCTCCAGAGAGGGTGACACTGACACTGCTCTGGGCAGCCTGTTCCAGTGCTTGACAACCCTTTTGGTGAAGAAATTTTTCCTAATATCCAATTTAAACCTCCCCTGGCACAATTTGAGGTCATTTCCCCTCATTCTATTGCTTGTTGCTTGGGAAGAGAGACCAACACCCATCTCCCTACACCCTCCTTACAGGCAGTTGTAGAGAGCAATAAGGTCTCCCCTCAGCCTTCTCTTCTCCAGACTGAACAAACCCAGTTCCCTTAGCCGCTCCTTATCAGACTTGTGCTCCAGACCCCTCACCAGCTTTGTTGCCCTTCTCTGGACGTGCTCCAGCACCTCCACGTCTTTCTTATAGTGAGGTGCAGCCTCATCAGTGCCAAGTACAGGGGGACAATCACTTCTCCAGTCCTGCTGGCCACACTGTTCCTGGTGCAAGCCAGGATGCTGTTGGCCTTCTTGGCCACCTGGGCACGCTGCTGGCTCATGTTCAGCCGGCTGTTGACCAACACCCACATGTCCTTTTCTGCCAGGCAGCTTTGCAATTTTGACTCAGCAAGGCATGATCTCAGCTCCAGAAGTGCTTTATGGGAAGAGATTTTTTTTAAAAAAAAAAATTATTTATTTATTTTAAAATACAAATTTAGAAATGGCAAGAGACTACCAGCACAATCAGTCTAGGACACCACGACTCTTTAAAAAGTGTTGAGGCTCTGGGCAAGAAGGGGAAAAAATAAAAACATAAAAATAAAAAAAACACCACTCCCAATTTTAGAAGGTGTAAGGGCAGTGTATATATACCCATCTACTGGTTCCCAGCCCACCCTGAGGAATCCAAGGCGATGCTTTGGCAGCACATCCTGCAGTGGTCAGTGGAAGAGGAAGACTGCCTCAAAACAAGCACACACAGGGCAACTCCCATTCCTTTTCCATCCCTAGAGAAAAGTAAACGGTTTTTTTCCGCTCCTTAAAGATCAACCATGTCAGTACATTATTTTTTTGTAATTAACAACATGACAGTGCGCCATTAAATTCTCCTTATTCATGGAAAGTACCGCACTATAACACTATATCCACCAGGGAAATATATTCTTTCATTTAGGACAGCTAAGGAGGTAAATTTCATTTAGTTTTGAAATTATTTCTCGATACATCTAACCCTGTTAAAATTGAATTCAAGCAATTTCACTGAAACCCCGTTTGGTTTTTATATTCAGGAACAGAAACCCTATCCTGTACATACCTCCAAGGGAAAACGTTATCATTATCCAAAACTGCATTAAGATTTAATACAAACAACACAGTAACTCAGCCTTTTAAAATTCAATAATGGCTTCTCTGATTTGACACATGGTGAAACTGATTGCAGAATTACCATTAACTTCAGCGATTTGGCTGTGAGCTTCCCGACAAATTCAAAATTGCATCCGAATCACACAACGTCATTTATTATGATGTAAGCTATTATACAGTAAATTAAAACCAAAGCCAACAGATGTTTCTACGGCTCTGTTTACTGATAAGTTACACGACTAAAGAATGTAATTTTAAAGTTTTTATTTAAACCTATGTACAGGCTACTGAATCGAAGTACATTTAATTTTTAAAGCAAACAGTATGATCCCTAAGAGAATTTAGCACTGCCAGTGAAGCCAGTGCCACTGTTGGCATCAGGAACAAGTGTTTGCGGAGTTCAGACCCGTAATCAATGTAACGACAGTAAATACGCAGAACCTGATCCATGTCCTCCAACTTCAGTGGAGTTCAGCTTCCGAGAGGATTTCTATATCAGATCCATGTGTCAGAGACCAGCAGAGATTGAGGTCTTTAGTACATAGCTTGTTGTTGAATTCTGGGACATCTGCAGCAAACACGTCTATTCTGTAAGCTACCTTCACCTCCCTTGCTAAAATATTAAGGATCTAATTCAATAGTGGGTGGGAATTGTTTTATTTGTTATTTCCTACTTCCTCTGTGGTGACATTAGAGTTCCCAGCTGAGACTGGGTCCCTGCTGTGCTGAATGCTGCAATAACCATGTGGAGAGGGAAAGTCCTTGCCCCAAAGGTTCTGTGCAGACAGGAGACACGCAGAGCTCCTAGGAAAAGGGCAGGAGCATGGCCACCATCACCAAGCAGGTCACCACAGCCGAGCTGGGGGCACCTCCTGATTCCGTTACCTGTCCTGCTCCGGTCATCACCCAGTCACCAGCAACAACATACACCAAAACCCAAAAATTTACTATCTTCACATCCCCCTTGCTGCCTGCAGCCACCTGCACGTAGGGAAGCAGGCTCGGGGGTAACAGATGCTCTTCACAATCACCTAAAGAACCATTCTAGCCGTGGTGGCTCCTGAACAAGTGGATCATGAGCAAGTTTAAGATTTCCAACATTAGGGCAAGGAGGTTTTCAAAAAAGCACTAGTGGGCACAAATCCACAGCTTGATTTGGCAGAGGCTTGGGACCTTCATGGATTAAGTAATTCAAGGGTTAAGCTGGGATTAGACTTAGTGATGCATGTGGTCCCTTGCAACCCCGCATTCTTCAGAATAATCATATTGTCAGCAAGTGGCATTACAGTGGCACGTCATAAAAATAAATACTTCCTAAGTGGTCTAGGGCTTATCATCCTGCCGTTGACTCATCAGTATTGTCTGCCTTGATGGCACTCCACCAGCCCCAGGGCCTGATTCAGTGACTGTTTACACCAATAACAATACAGCAGCACTTGCCCCACCAAGAGATTTATCCCCACCATGGGTACTTGGTCATAGAATGGTTTGGGTGGGAAGGGACCTGAAGGCCATCCAGTCCAACTCCCCTGCAAGGAGCAGGGACATCTCCAACCAGATCAGGTTGCTCAGAGCCCCATCCAGCCTGGCCTTGAGTGTTTCCTGCTGACAGTCAGGCACTCAGACTGGCCCCAGTTCACCTGCTGTCACCCTAAGCCACATGAACACTTTGATGCAAAGGCAGGTCCTTCACATCAGTAGCTCAGCTACCAAGCTGCAAGTCCTGCTCTTCCTGCAGACCCAGATGCTGCTGCTGCCCTGAGACACAAGCCTCCATGTACCTGGGCAGAGTTGCCCAAGTGGGGCTTATCTCAACTAAATATGTGCTACAGATGTCCATACCCCACACCTCTGCCAGGGTTCATGGAAGACTGCTAAGACATAATAATAGAATCTTTAAGGTAGGAAAAGACCTCCAAGATCATAAAGTCCAGCCATCAACCCAACACCACCATGCCTACTAAACCATGTCCTGCAGTGCCACGTCTACACATTCTTTGAACATCTCTAGGGATGGTGATTCTACCACTTCCTTGGGCACCCTGTTCCAGTGCCTGACCACATTTTCACTGAATAAATTTTCCCTAATATCCAACCCAAACCTCCCCTGCCGCAACTTGAAAGCATTTCCTGTCATCTTATCACTTGCTACTTGGGAGATGAGACCAACACCCGCCTCCCTGCAACCTCCTTTCAGGCAGCTGTAGAGAGCAATGGGGTCTCCCCTCAGCCTCCTCTCCTCTAGATTACCAATGAGGTGCCTCCATGCACGGGGGTGTATCCTACACAAGGAAATACAAGGGTGGCCCTGGTTTTTCCCAGTCTAGATGTAGAAGTGCTAATGAAGAAATTGCCATACTGTGGTCACCTACTGAAGGGATTGCTTTCACACAATGCCTTCACGCTGTTCTCCACCCTACCAGAGGGCTTCTGCTATTGCTGTACAGATGGGGGCTCCTTCCGTCCTTTTTCTCATTGACAGGGTAATGTCCCATCACTCATTCAAGGCAGGCAGCTTGCAGTAACAGCTCCAATCACAGCCAGACACAGCCATCAAATGTGTTCTACAAAGAAAGTAAAAAATCCTACAAACACTTTACATACATCTCCTAGCACCTGCTGGAGGACCCAGAATGACACAGCTACTTTCATCCCTAAATCCCAGAAAGAAGTAATAACCAGCAGACAGGGCCTCAAAGAGGGCAAGTCAAATGTCTTACCAAAAAGTAAAGATGGGGTCTTTTTCAGTGCATGATACTGTCTCAGCTGTTGAGAACAATCCTTCCTTTGCACAGCACCTTGGAAGTGAAGCACACCCAACATTTGGCATCTTTTCCTTTAGATGCAGGTGTTCAACACAATGCATCAGCCTGAAAATCCTGTACATTCACTCTGCTCTAGGAGAGATCAGAGACGACGGAGAGCTGAGAACAGCTGCCAAACTACTGAGTTTTTATTTCCTTTTAAAACTAAAAAAAAAAAAAAAAAAAAAAAA
>JAAGAY010007266.1:0-13371 GCA_011801015.1 Ardeotis arabs
TAGTGGGGGATGTCCCTGCTCCTTGCAGGGGGGTTGGACTAGATGACCTTTGAAGGTCCCTTCCAACCCTAACCATTCTATGATTCTATGATTCTATGATTCTATGATTATCCACCATCCTACAAGTACTAAGATCGCAAACTAGAGCCACAATTCACTCTTCACATCTAAAAGAGCATGATCCAAATAACTAATCCAAAAAAGTATTATTAGATTCAGCAATATATTCCAACAAATTACTACCAACATTTGATAGCATTTGAGAACTAACCACAGAGGCATTTCAATATGTGATTCTCAGCCTCACTGTATCCGAAGTATCAGTTCCTGACCTACACTATATTGGCATACAGTTATTGGTCTCTGGGACACATTCTGCACTTTGCTACTGGTTGAACCTGCAAAGAGGAAAGCGTTGACTGGGTCCCTCAGCCTGAGAGGAGACTCCAGGTCCCTGGGTCCCCAGGCTGGGCCCCACTGACTGGGGTAGGAGGGAGTTATGGGCTGGAGTGGCTGGAGGTGGAGGCTGCTCCTAACCTAACTACAGAAATCAAGCTTTCCTCTATTACCCCAGAGAGCAGTACACATAGAGCATTAGACAGTTTGGGATTCTGAATTTTGCTATATCTATCAATGGATGAAGACTATAAATGGCCCACTCATATGTCTTTGATTGATCATCTTCCTCCTACGCCCTTTGCTGTTTCTAGTAATGTAAGGAACTGGAAGAGGCAGGGGTTTTATGCATTTGTACAGTACTTTGCATTAATTGTCTGTGAGGCTAACTGGGTGTCAAGGTACTTAATGACTTATCTGCATAAGTCTTCACTGATAAGGGCTCCAGCCACATCACCCAAGCAGCAGAAGGCAAAAGCAGGGACTGGGAGAATGAAGAACTGCCCACTATACCAGAAGAGCAGGTTCAAGACCATCTAAGGAACCTGAAGCACAAGTCTATGAGACCGTATGAGATGCATCTGCAGGTCCTGAGGGAACTGGTGGATGAAGTTGTCAAGCCGCTGGCCATCGTATTTGAGAAATCGTTGCAGTCTGGTGAGGTTCCTGATGACTGGAAAAGAAGTAACATAACCTCAATTTTTAAAAAGAGAAACAAGGAAGATCTGGGGAACTATAGGTCAGTCAGCCTCAGCTCTGTGCCTGGCAAGGTCATAGAGCAGATTCTCCTGGAAACCATGCTAAGGCACATGGAATACAAGGAAGTGATTGGTGACAGCCAACATGGCTTCACTAAGGGCAAATCGAGCCAGACCAATCTGGTGGCTTTCTGTCATGGGTTACAGGATTCGGTGGAGAAGGGACGAGCAACTGACGTCATCTACCTGGACTTGTGCAAAGCTTTTGACACTGTCCCACATGACATCCTTCTCTCTAAACTGGAGACACATGGATCTGAAAGACGGACCACTTGGTGGATAAGAAATTGGCTGGATGGCCGCGCTTAGAGACTGGTGGTCAACAGCTCGAAGACCAAGCCGAGATCAGTGATGAGTGGCGTCCCTCAGGGGTCCGTGTTGGGCCTGGCCCTGTTCAATGTCTTTGTTGGCAACATGGACAGTGGGATAGAGGGCACCCTCAGCAAGTTCGCCAATGACACCAAGCTGTGTGGTGCAGTCAGCATGCTGGAGGGAAGAAATTCCATCCAGAGGGACCTTGACAGACTGGAGAGGTGGGTCCATGCAAACCTCATTAAATTCAACAAGGTCAAATGCAAGGTCCTGCACATGGGTCGGGGCAATCCCAAGCACAAACACAGGCTGGGCAGAGAATGGATGGAGAGCAGCCCTGAGGAGAAGGATATGGGAGTTCCAGTGGACAAGAAGCTCAACATGAGCCGACAATGTGCACTTGCAGCCCAGAAAGCCAACTTCATCCTGGGCTGCATCAAAAGAAGCGTGGCCAGCAGGTCGAGCAAGGTGATTCTCCCCCTCTACTCTGCTCTCATGAGACCCCACCTGGAGTACTGCATCCAGTTCTGGAGCCCCCAACATAAGAAGGATGTGGACCTGTTGGAGTGAGTCCAGAGGAGGGCCTCAAAGATGATCAGAGGGCTGGAGCACCTCTCCTATGAGGACAGGCTGAGAGAGTTGGGGCTGTTCAGCCTGGAGAGGAGGAGGCTCCGGGGAGACCTTATAGCGGCCTTCCAATACCTAAAGGGCATCTACAGGAAAGATGGGGAGAAACTCATTAACAGTGCCTGTTGTGGTAGGACAAGGAGTAATGGTTTTAAAATAGAAGGAAATAGATTCAGAGTAGACATAAGGAAAAAATTGTTTACAATCAGGGTTGTGGAAAACTGGAACAGGTTACCCAGAGAGGTGGTAGACACCCCATCCGTGGAAACGTTCAAGGCCAGGCTGGATGAGGCTCTGAGCAACCTGATCTAGTGGAAGATGTCCCTGTTCCTTGCAGGGGGGTTGGACTAGATGACTTTTAAAGGTCCCCTCCAACCCTAACTATTCTATGATTCTATGATTTCAGTCATGCTATTACTGTAACAGACAGTTATGTAAAGAGATAATTTCAAACAACTATCCACAGGGAATGGGAAAATCGTGGGTTTTTTGAACCATAAACTTCTCACAAACCAGCCTTCTCTAACGTCACTTTTTTTCTTCTTTAAAATTGTTGCCATAGCTTAGACAAACTTTTCTGAATGTTAATAAACATACTGTTATGTAATGAGTTTACCACATGGCAAAGCAACTAAATAAGCCTTTTATAGAACACTTACATTGTTTTTGAACTATTTGGTATACAATCTAATACCCATTAATATTGCCGGGATCCAGACAATTCAGACAACTCCAGTCCAAGTCATCTGGCACAAATCTTCTGCCTCAAACATAATCCTGGAAATGACCTAGTACCATGCAGTTGTTATTTCAATACACATGACAATGCCTTCCCCTTCCAGATTTCTATTATTGAGACATAATTAACTTCCTCATCCTTCCTACAGTGAATGAAATTTTAATTAAATGAAGTTCTATAACCAAGGATAACAGTAATGCTGTCACTAGACAGGCTTAATAATGGATGAACGATTTGGACAGCGCTGTATCAATCCTCTTGATGACAAGAAAATACGTCCATTTTCAAAATGCACATAAATGCAACTTGGACAGTTTAAAACAATATTCGTGATTATGATTACAGATAGATCTTAAAGTCAGGCATGCTCCCTTATCCTCTAATTTCCACGTCTCTGACTTTTTCCATACAAAATCGGAACGTTAACATTTCATTTTTCACACTTTAAGCATGAAGAGATGGATTATCCTGCAAAGGTCAGACATTGATTGAATCTGAATTTTCCCCAGAGTTCAAGGAAATTTGTTGCCAGGACTTCATTCTGAACTACCAAGCACAGAACAGCCAAAATTCTAGATCCAGCTCCTGATCTTAATTCAAACTTGCAAGAAAAATTAGAACATTTATAATTTTGATTCATGCTATTTTTTATGTTAGAAGTCACTTTAATATAATAAAATAAATATAACAAATACATTATAATCGGTATAATAAAATACCTATGAAATAAAAACAAAATTTCTTTTACAGTGTCAAGATCTATTATGCCTCTCTTCCAATCGCCAGACTAAGGTTCTATCAAAGACATTGTAAGAAAGGAAGTCAAAGGAAGAATACATTCAGATTTGTGATATAATAATGAAAGAATATACAGTCAGAGCATGTTATAAAACATCTGATGCATTACTGGTTTCTGAGATCTGACCTAAGAATGAAACATCATACTAGATTCTGAACACATAATTAGAGATTATTTTGTATCCTTATGTGAAACACTCAGATTCTGTTTGAAGCATAATGCAAATTCTATTGTGACAAGAAGACAGTTTTTCTCTACAGCTTGTAAGAATACCTCATCATTATATTTTTTTTTTACTTCTATTTTATTTGTAGGTTAATGATGGGCTGATGTTTGTATACAAATGGTACCTGGTATTTTACTTTTTTAAATTAAAGAATACATCTCTTTTTTTTTAAAAAAAAAGTAACTATTACCTTAGATATCTAAATGGTAGTTGCTTGGGTAGCTGCAGAATCTAGTAATCAATAGAAAAAGTGACTGATCTCAAGTCTGACATTGATTTTTATTTGCATGGTATTGCAAGTATACCTTCTGGATCCTTGCTATGCAGAATGAGAGGAAGGAAACAAAATTCTTTATTTGTCAGGATAAACAGCAGCACAATATCCTTAAGGGTCAAGAAATTTTCAAACTTTCTATACATATCATATAGAGTTAAAAGATGTTACTCTGAACCCACAGAACAAAACTCAAATTCAGTGCATAACAATGTACTTAGATTCAAGATATAGCTGGTGTTTTATATGCTAATGAACAGGAGAAGACACTAAAAGAAAAGCTCAATACACCTACCTACCGAAGTAACCAGGCCTGATTAACAGGCCTGAGCCAGAGCTGACCCATGGATAATCCATATCGCATTGTTATATTCAGCAAGATTGTGTTGTTTTAATTATAACTTCTTCAGTATACACAGAGTGTGAGAAAGTACATCATAAGAATGGGTAACAGCTCTTTGGCCTTGTGTATGAAAAAACAGAAGATATGCAAGAGAAAAGCATTACATCACAGCAACTTGTTTCCTCTTTTGAGCTCTGGCCAAGCTCTAGGCGGGATCCAATGGGGTAGGTGAAACCAGATGATTCTGCATTTTAGAATAATGAAAGAAAGTTGTTTATTTAGCATTATAAAAAGGCTGGATCTGCCTGCAGTGACTTTGGAGACCTCACCTATGAGTGGACACACTGCGTAGGACCTCTCAATTGCCGGGACAGGCTCTCCAAATCCTTGCTGCAACAGGGCTCCCCAGCGACTGTGGATCTCAATGATGGTAATGTATTAATAGGGCAATTGGTGATGTATCTTTCTTTATCACTATACTTATTTTCATGTAGTAATGATCAGATGCATTACCTTACCTGGCAGCATTTCCTACCAGTAGAGCACTGGCACAGGTTGCCCAGAGAAGTAGTGGATGCCCCATCCCTGGAAATGTTCAAGGCCAGGTTGGATGAGGCTCTGAGCAACCTGATCTAGTCAGGGATGTCCCTGCTTCTTGCAGGGGAGTTGGACTAGATGACCTTTGGAGGTCCCTTCCAACCCAAACCATTCTATGATTCTAAAAGCTATTACTATTAATCTGTTGATAATCACTACTTATCCTTTATTACCTTCTCTATTTGAATAAATCAAGTGAAACTTAATTTTGTGTAATATTTTGGTATTTGACTCTTTTGTGCTGATCCTACTCTGTAGTAAAACACCTACCCAAATTCACTGTAGTATTTTTGCGTTTTTTTTCTGTCAGATCAGGATTGGATTCATAGTGTGAAGTGGAACACAGGCAATAACTTTGGAAAACTAGAAGCTTCCTGCTCCAAGACCATGAAATAAACTAAAGTAAACAAACTGCAGAATGGATGAATGACATGAGTTAAAATGGAATTTTTTTTTCACTTAATTACATCTCTGTAAAGCTACAGAAATGCTCAAAAAAGCACACACAAATAATTTCTAAATATTTGAAGGAATATGGGACCAGCAGTGGAGGTTTCAACAGAATCATGCCTTTTTAACTCCAGTTATAATTCTGTATTTGAAAGTCCCTTCCAACGCTAACCATTCTATGATTCTATTATTCTAATATGAGGATTAATGATGAGGTTTGCTAAGACATTTGGATCCCATGTCTATCAACTATATGAACTGTCCTGAAAATAAACAATACTTCAGAGTCTCCCAGATCAGTGGAGTGCAAAAAGGAAATCAGAATGAGAATTACATTTTTTTTCTGTGTGTATGTACAGAGAAAGTCACCAACCTCTGGAATGAGGCATTTCTTAAATAAATCAATCTTTACTTTTCCCTTTATTGTTTCATTTATGGAAACATAGAGGTCAAATGCAAGGCAGCGCATTCTATCCCAATAAATGTAAATTACTAACCTAAAAAACCCCAAATGTGTCTAAATACAGAGAAAAGCACGCTTAACTAATGCTAGAGCTCAGAACAAGAGGAAGTTGTACTTCTAGCACTCCTGGGGCACACATGAGCCCTCTAGATAAAACAGTCTAGCATTAATGAAGTCTCTGCTGGACTTTGCAA
Organism: Ardeotis arabs; assembly: GCA_011801015.1. Lineage (NCBI taxonomy): Eukaryota > Metazoa > Chordata > Aves > Otidiformes > Otididae > Ardeotis > Ardeotis arabs. The sequence goes on from JAAGAY010007266.1 coordinate 6,179, forward strand.
AATCTTCTCTGCACATATCATCCATATTATGATGAAAATGTTTAATCAGATCTCATAAGACCTGGCAGCATTTTCTACCAGTGGAGAGACTCCTGATTTGTTTCGTCTCCTCAGGAAATCTGGTTCTCAGCCAGACTCTCTTCTCTAAAAATATTTTATTGCCAGCTGTCTGCTTATTAATTGAAGCCAGTTCTGGGAAAGTATTGAGATTTTTCAGTCTCTCTGTATACTAGCATTCCTTAATCCTCATTTAGATTTTGCTTTGGTGTATTGACACTGATTCAGTACCTACCAGTTCTTAATGAGATCAAATTATTTTAAAAGTAGCTTCTAGGACCTCTCTACCTGAAGTACGAAGACCAATACAGTGCTACAGGTCTCCTTTACCACGTGGCAGAGAAATTCTTCCTGGAGCACACCTGAGATTGAGCTATAATAATTCTGGGGTTATGTGACCTAGCAATAGATACAGGTCATGTATAGCATAACAAGTTATCTGAACTGTAATTATACTGGTATTGTTTATAAGTTGGTCGTTGAGAAAAGAGGCAGTTAATGCAACAATCTAGGTAAGAAAAAGCCCAAAAGATACTCAGCAACTAGCTGTGAACAAACTATCTTCAAGCCACAATACCACTTGCACAAACATTATTTTATAAGATATTAAATGGGTAGGATGACAGCATAGAAAAAAGTAGAGGAAATACAGTTACAAAGGCACTGACAAAAACAGAAATAGGAGCAAGGCAGACTATCTTTAAAAGCACACAGGAAAATTACCGACAGTACCAAGAGAATAATAAGACTTCTCTTTATAACTGTCTGTTTTTACTAGCTTTGTTGATTCAGTGCTTCTCTCGAATTGCTGTGGATTTTAGCGTGAACAACTATGTACTTGTTCAGAAGAACTGTTTTGAGATATTTTTCAGAGGATTCAGATATATTTGGGCCTTCCAGTTACTGTTGGAAAAAAAAGCAGGGTTGTAACTCAGGCTTTCAGGTTTGCAAGGTGATGGTATCAGTTCAGTTTGAAATGAACTGCAATGAGCTCTAAGGTATATCTCACTTTTAACTATGGTATCTTTTTCCTTTCCTTTTACTTTTCAATGCCAAAGGACAGCTAATAATTTTTCCTTTTTTTTTTTCCTTCCCTGAGGCAATTACAAACATGGAATCTCTCCTATCTTCAAAGTAATCTCCGGCAAAACATGTAGACCATGCCATTCCTAAACAGAAGGAACGTCTGTCAGATTGAACTTAAGCTCAGCTTAGGAGGAAATATGCACACAGCCCATCTCTGTTCTCAGAACACATACCACCTGGACTACGCTTCAAAAAAAGATCCATGTACTATACTGCTACTGGGAGCAAATCTAACTAATTAAGCAAAACATAAGCATTATTTTCATTCACAGGGAATTATTTCAGTCTTAATAAATACCACAAGACATGTCCTAAATATCAGTATTTATTTAAATCGCTAAACTTCATACTCTAATTCAGATAGCACTGCAGCAGAGAAGAAATATTTCCTATCAATCTAAAAAGACTTCTATATTTAGAAAATAAACTACTTATTAGTATTTTCAGATAAAAATCTTCAATGAAAAAGAACTATTGCAAACCAGGTACAATAGCAGTTTATTTGAAAGTTGCTGCTGCAGACTTAGCTTCCCTAAGAGCAATCCTAGGCATTACAAATCCAAGGATATACCCACAGATACTAAAATTTCGTAAGATCAACAATGTCTTAGTGGTGGAAGAGAACAACATACTGTTTGAAAAAACAGTTTACTTATGAAGCATTTAATGACAGCTTTATGCTCTTTTGGTTCTTAGAACAAAGGCCATTCTATTTCCTAGCAGAGGAACAGTAAACAAATTAATATAATATATTGGATATCATCTGAAAAAAAAATGTAAACAATGAAAATGTCTTCTGCTGTTTTTAAATTAAGGCATTATTACCTTTATAAGTGAGCTCTCATGAAAAAAAATGTGGTGTATAAAAGGCTGAAACCCTAAAATATTAAATCAGCAAGAACTCTGTTTTGAGATAAACTCAAAAGCAGTCCTGATCTTCCTGTTTAGACAAATTCTTCTTCAAATGACTGGAAACAAGAGCAATAGCAGCAAGTTTCAATCATCACTTTTCTGACATGGAGAGAAGCATAAGAATTATCATTATTACCAGTCTTGGCTAATTTAAGTCAATCTAACACTTCACTGCAATTTATATCTTATTTTATTGGATATGACAGAAAATACAGAAAGCCATATAATGTATTTTCAAGTTGCAGCAAATCTGTACATTATACTACCCATCTAATATATGCTATTCATAGGCTTTCTATTTTGTAACAAAGGGAATAAATGTACACTAGATTTTTCAAAGTTACTGCTACTTCACTTCTACCAAAAATCCCCCATGAAGATAAAAAATGTCTAGAGACTGCTGGAGATAATTACCCTTAGAGAGATATACAATACTCAAAATAAAATACTCAATAAAATATTTAATCACTATTTACTGCCTTTAAGAGATGAGGTGGAGATTACACTATTGGCATTAATTGTGTAATCCTATTTGCTGCTCCTACATCAGCTTATTTTGTATTTTTATGTACTGCAAAGTTCTGCCTACACTATCACTAAGATGAGTTTATTTCAGATTAAAAATAGTAGTATAGAGCTCATTGGACCAATTCAGCTACAGATTCATGTGATTTACTTCCACCAAATTCCGCCTAAGAGATTTATATTTTAATGAACAATATTCTTTTTCAGTCTGGTTAACAATGGTACCAAAATTAAAGCATTTAGTGTTGAGTGGCTAACCACCCAGAAAAAACCACTCTGAGCTACAGTTTGTATGACCACAATACATCACTTTGGAGTAAACTGCATTAGTTGGAACTGAGTTTTGGTTTAGGTACTTTACACACTCTACTTCTAGCTTCATGCCATTCACTGCATGTTCTTCAGTATTCCAAATTTTCTCACTTTGCTCCTGCTACCCTGTATGAACTATAACCACAGAGAGTACCAAGAAAACAGAATTATCTCTTGGTTGCAAAGACTTTGTTGGAGGTTTGTTGGCAATAAATACTTCTACACATTTAAATTTTGAAAAATTATCTGATTTAAAGTGCATTCAGATATTCAGTGCATCTTAAATGTCTATTCTGATACTTCTATTAGCAATAACTTCCAGGTTTTGAACATCTTAAATTTATTTTTCAGACTTCCAAAACTACCTTAGGCATGTTATTAATTGGTGATAAGTATATCACCATATAGATGGTTCCTATAAGTCAAAATTAAGAATGTCCATTAAATATATCAGGTGGATTTAAAGATCAATATTGTTGCTCTTTAATGGCTAAACTAAAAAAATAATTAATTGGAGGTTTAAAGAATTATCTTAATAATTTTCATATTTTGCAAAGCTTGACTTTTCCTGGATTAATCGTATTTTTGTTCTGCAATTGACAGAAAATTATATTAGCTGAGCAATGAAACTACATACAGCAGGAGGAGCTGGAAGCCGTTGTGGAGCGGGATAGCTCTGACTTAGTCGCTGTCACAGAAACGTGATGGGATGACTCTTGTAACTGGAGTGCTGCAATGGACGGCTATAAGCTCTTCAGAAGGGATAGGCAAGTATGGAGAGGAGGTGGGGTGGCTCTGTATGTCAGGGAGTGTTTTGATTGTGTAGAGCTCAATGATGGTGATGATAAGGTTGAATGCTTATGGGTAAGGATGAGTGGGAAGGCCAACGAGGCAGATATCCTGCTGGGAGTCTGTTATAAACCACCCAACCAGGATGAAGACGCAGATGAGGCATTCTACAAGTGTCTGGCAGGAGTCTCACAATTGCTAGCCCTTTTTCTTATGGGGGACTTCGACTTGCCAGATGTCTCCTGGAAATACAACACAGCAGAGACGAAACAGCCTAGGAGGTTCCTGGAATGTGTGGAAGATAACTTCCTGACACAGCTGGTAAGTGAGTCTACTAAGGGAGGTACCTCGCTCTATCTGCTGTTAACTAACAGAGAAGGGCTAGTGGGAGATGTGGTGGTCAGAGGCCGTCTTGGGCTTAGCTACCATGAAATGATAGAGTTTTCAGTTATTGGAGAGGTAAAGAGAGGAGTCAGCAAAACTGCTACCATGGACTTCCAGATGGCAGACTTTGGCCTGTTCAGGGCACTGGTGGACAGAGTCCCTTGGGAGGCAGTCCTGAAGGGCAAAGGGGTCCAGGAAGGCTGGACGTTCTTCAAGAGGGAAGTCTTAAAGGTGCAGGAGTAGGCTGTACCCACGTGCCGTAAGACAAACCGTCAGGGGAGATGATGAGCCTTGTTGTACAGGAAGCTTCTGCTAGGATTCAGGGAAAAAAGGAGAGTCTACAGCTCTTGGAAGAAGGGGCAGGCAACTCAAGAAGAGTACAGGGAGCTTGCAAGGTCACGTAGAGAGAAAATTAGAAAGGCAAAAGCTCAGCTAGAACTCAATCTGGACACTGTTGTAAGAGATAACAGAAAATGTTTTTACAAATACATTAACAACAAAAAGAGAGCCAAAGAGAATATCCATTCTTTATTGGATGTGGGGGGGAACATTATCACCAAGGATGAGGAAAAGGCTGAGATACTTAATGCCTTCTTTGCCTCAATCTTTAATAGCCAGACCAGTTATCCCCAGAGTGTTCGGCCCCCTGAGCTGGAAGACAGGGACAGAGAGCAGAATGAAACCCCCACAATCCAGGAGGAGGCAGTTATCGACCAGCTATGCCACCTGGACACTCACAAGTCTATAAGGCCAGATGGGATCCACTCGAGGGTACTGTGGGAGCTGGCAGAATAGCTTGCCAAGCCACTCTCCATCATCTGTCAGCAGTCCTGGTTAACAGGGGAGGTCTCAGATGATTGGAAGCTTGCCAATGTGATGCCCATCTCCAAGAAGGGCTAGAAGGAGGATCCGAGGAACTACAGGACTGTCAGCCTGATCTTGGTCCCGAGAAAGATTATGGAGCGGTTCATCTTGAGTGCGCTCACCAGGCACATGCAGGACAACCAGGGGATCAGGCTCAGACCACACAGGTTCATCAAGGGCAGGTCCTGCTTGACCAACCTGATCTCCTTCTATGACCAGGTGACCTGCATAGTGGATAATGGGAAGGCTGTGGGTGTTATCTACCTGGACTTTAGCAAAGCCTTTGACACTGTCTCCCACAGCATTTTCCTAGAGAAGCTGGCGGCTTATGGCTTGGACAGGTGTACCCTGCGATAGGTTAAAAACTCTCTGGATGGCAGAGCCCAGAAAGCTGTGGTGAACAGAGTTAAATCCAGTTGGCGGCCGGTCACAAATGGTGTTCCCCAGGACTCTGTGCTGGTGTCAATTCCGTTTAATATCTTTATCAATGATCTGGATGAGGGGATTGAGTGCTCCCTCAATAAGTTTGCAGATGACACCAAATTGGGCAGGAAGGCATTGCAGAGAGATCTGGACAGGCTGGATCGATGGGCTGAGGTCAACTGTATGTGGTTCAACAAGGCCAAGAGCCAGGTCCTGCACTTGGGTCACAACAACCCCATGCAACGCTACAGGCTTGGGGAAGAGTCACTGGAAAGCTTCCCAGCGAAAAGGAACCTGGGGGTGCTGGTTGACAGCTGGCTGAACATGAGCCAGCAGTGTGCCCAGGTGGCCAAGAGGGCCAACAGCATTCTGGCTTGTATCAGGAACAGTGTGGCCAGCAGGAGTAGGGAAGTGATCATGCCCCTGTACTCGGCATTGTGAGGCTGCACCTCAACTACTGTGTGCAGTTTTGGGCCCCTCTGTAGAAGAAGGATGTTCAGTTGCTGGAGCGCATCCAGAGAAGGGCAATGAAGCTGCTGAAAGGTCTGGAGAACAAGTCTTATAAGGAGCAGCTGAGGGAACTGGGATTGTTTAGTCTAAAGAAGAGGAGGCTGAGGGGAGGCCTCATTGCTCTCTACAACTACCTGAAAGGAGGTTGTAGGGAGACGGGTGTTGGTTTCTTCTCCCAAGTAACTAGTGATAGGAGGAGAGAAAATGGCCTCAAGTTGCAGCAGGGCAGGTTTAGGCTGGATATTAGGAAATACTTATTTACTGAAAGAGTGGTCAGGCACTGGATCAGGCTGCCCAAGGAAGTAGTGGATTCACTAACCCTGGAGGTGTTCAAAGGATGTGCAGATGTGGCACTTCAGGACGTGGTTTAGTAGTCATGGTGGTGTTAGGTTGATGGTTGGACTTGATGATCTTGGAGATCTTTTCCAACCTTAAAGATTCTATGGTTCTACATACATTACGTTCTGTAGGGCTTAGTGGAATCCCTACAAATAGTCACTAAAAAGCTGTCCTTATGCTTATTAAAATCTTATGTAAAAAAGACATGGTAATTAATTTTAAAATCTTAGCATAACAAACTATAGAACTGATAAACAATTTTTTACCTATTCTCTTACATATTCAGTTTATAATAACTGTAAAGACATGTGACATAAAAATGTACCAAGGTACTTTTCTTATTAATTGTCATTTTTTACTATTTATTAAATGAAGACAAGATGAAAGAAAGGCAGGATAAAGAGGGAAAATCACATGGTGACTCTGGTACTTCAAAAGTAAACATAACGCTGTGATTAGTAGTCCCTCCACTTTTTAATAAATTAACTACGCCATATGCTTGTATTATGAGATATTTATAAACTGTTTGAATTACATATCCATTTGGGCAAACTCGATCCTTTAACTTAATAAAGTATTATACATCTTTAACTCAGTGGTAGAATAGAAATTTGTATCCCTTTCTTCAGGTGGTCATGATTTAAATAACACTTAGCTTTCTTATTTCTGTATAGAAACACAAATACAGAACTAGATCACCAGTAGATTGTCTTTCTAAATTTAGAAAGAAATAACGAAGAGTCTCTACATCGTAAACACACACATTCTTTCCTTTCTGAATCTGAGTTAATTTATCTGTAGCATCTTCTCACCACCCATCTTGTCTCACCACCAGCATCTTGTCTCACCACCCAAGCCGTGGAAGGCACAGGCAGGGACTGCGAGGACGAAGAACCGCCCACTGTACTCGAGGAGCAGGTTCGGGATCATCTGGGGAACCTGAAGGTGCACAAGTCCATGGGGCCTGATGAGATCCATCCGCGGGTCCTGAG
>JAAGAY010007267.1:0-16249 GCA_011801015.1 Ardeotis arabs
CTCGAGCCGTTTTTCTTCTATTATCTCCCCCTGTTCTCTCGGAGGGTGGGGGGAGTGAGAGAGAGACTGCGTAGTCTGGTCCCGATCCGGGCTGAACTACGACAGTCATGCACATAGACACTCCTGTTTTCCTATTCTGTCTTTTTTTGTTTTCGATGTGGCATTTTCAGTAGAGTCTCATAATTAAGTTTTCAGTCTCTTATCTCAGCCTTTTGAGCTTCATCCTCTCCTATCACCCATCTCCTTTCTGCATGGAAGGCGAAGCAGCTTCCTTTCTAAGCAGACCCTTCATCAACCCTTTTATTCTCATTTAAAAAAAAGTATTGGTATTGCTTTTGAAGTTAGACTAGATACAATTCTCCTAAAGTTTCCACTACTTGAAATAGAGGGGAGTCTCCTTTCAGGGCAGTGGTTATTTTATTACTCATGGCTTCATGCTGGCCCCTTCTGAGAAGATGCCTACTCGCAGTTGCCAGATGTCTTGGTATGATGCAAAGGTCTTCTTTTATGTGAATCCACAATGGTCAAACATTTGGTTTGTTTTATTTCTTTCTCAAGTTATACATAGAAGAATATCTCCACAAGTTTTAAAAAGTGTCATTTAAACTTACCTCACCAAGGTCCAGAGCTAACCACCTTGCAAGGGGATCTAAGTGGACTGGTTGCTTTCCTGGAAGGAGGAACTCACATCATCTGTGTAAAATCCTGCATGGTAACTCAGTGGGAAGAGAAGCCTTCTGATGCTACCTGTAAGACTTCGTCTTCTGCTGTACTTAGAGAGTCCCGCCATGCTCTAGATTTTGTGTCCCTCAAAGAAAAACACTTCCTTGCAGGATGCTAGGAGATTCTGACTGCATCTTTATCATGGACATTTTTTCCTTTTCCATGTGTTTTATTCATACATTTCTACACTATATTTAAATAGATAGGGTGCTTTTTTAAATTTATTTTTTGCCCTCATCTGGGATTATCAAAATATGTTATGCTTTAGATGCTCCTTTTTTTTGGTGCAATAGCATTAAAATAAATTAGGAGGAAATATTTGCTAGCAATAACATTTGTCTAATCTACGAGGTTTAGGATGTAAAGAATTGCTGTGTGACATCTGAAAGACATTTGATCCAGCCAAATAGTAACAGGATTCCTTCTTTGGATGAGGTGCTGCTAAAACTTTTGCCAGTAGGCTGGTAGAAGGGAGAGACTAGCAATCATCAGCACATTTGCAGACAACAAATAATTTAAGCTTCTTAATTCAGACTTGGGAAAGAATGAATGGAACTCAGTGTCGTGAAAGCCTGAGAGATTCATTATAAATACATGCAAAGCAATCTGCACTGGAAGGAATGATCAGAGATGCCTTGGATCCAAATTCTTTGTGTCCACACAATTAGATATTTCTAACAACCTTCTTTTTTAAAAAAAAATTAATCTCAGGGAGACTCTGTGTCACTTTGTTCTCTAGAAAAAGTACTCTCGTGGTATCTAGCGGTAATTACTAAGGGTACTGGTACCCTTGTGGTTTCTTACTGATGAGGTAGCTTCTTTAACACCAGCTTTTCTCAGAGGAGACACTTCAGCAGCAGGATTGTTTGGGAGGTCAAATTGGAGGCATAGACCTTCGGGAAACTTTCTGGAGCCTGCGGTTCTTGCACAGTACGCTGAGTGTGCAGTCAGCAGCAGTAGCCAAAGGCAAAAGGCTCGCTGAGCCAGCTACTGGGAACTTAGGAACTATTGTGAACAGGACTTATTATCTTAACATTAGTAGCTCGGTTATATAGGTAAGTTACTGCTTTAGTAAAACAGATGGGACGGCTGCAGTTCAGCACCATTCAGCTGAATTAACAGGCAAAACCTGATGGTGAGCTACTACAAAAAGGAAGGAGAGGGTCACAGAGAAAGAATCAGTGGACGAAGGCTGGAAGCAATGTTTACCCAGGGAGATCTAATCAGTACTCAGGTGGTCGGGAACAGGGATGGCCAGATAATTAATCCTTGGAGACATGGGAATCATGTGGCAAGCCACTTACTGTTCGTTTTGGATAAACAGACAATACGAAATGCCCATCACTACACTCGAGGCTGTAATTAAAGGTTGCCATTTTTCATGCTGCTGTTTACTAAGTCACTAATTGGCACAGCCATGTGTTTTGATCTAAGCAAGATTCGTCTACCTAGCTGCTATTAAAGTTTCTGGTTTTCAGTTTAGACAACAATAAATAAAAACAGGAAAAAAAAATCAGTCAATTTACGTTTATCAGTCAGTTTTGTACTACTGGAAAGCAGTTCAGGGCTGATGACATGAAGCATTCCCTTAGAATTGGTTAAAATCCTGTGTACAAAATGGATTTTTACAGCCCAATGTTGAGTTGCTTCCTTCCTCCTCCTCACTCCCCTCTTGTCAAGGGAATCTCAGGAATTACTTCAAAAAAGACAAGCTAAGATTATGGTGATGTCTTTCTCTTTGATATACCTGTCCAAAACTAAGCAGGTTTATTCTAACTTTATAACCAGCTCCTATCCAAAATAAAGTTGTTTTTTTTTTCCTGAAAGACCCAGCAGCAGTGTAGTCAGAACGGAAATCCCATATACTAGCTGACATAGTCACTCATTCAATATCATGCCAGCTAAAAGTAGTTTTTCTCACAGTAGGTTGCCTTGTTACCTCAGCATGTTCTAGCAAGGAAAAAGCTCATCATTCCTGTGTGAGTTTATTAATGGAAAAATGATAATTGGTGAAATGTGGAATAATCTGTTACAGATTTACTCTAGATTTTATTTTAGAAATCCCTGTATTCTTTCCTCAAGAGGCAATATTTAAACTTCAGGGCTACTATTACATCTTTAATACTGTGTCATTGTAATGTATGTAATAACTAAAGCATGAGCTTGTATGGGCTAAATGATATTGATGTTAACAGAAGCACAGCCAGACAAACCACAAGTGTGCTCAGGTATGCTCTCTGAAATAAATGAAGCAGAAATTGGCTACCGTGAGCTGTGCAGTGTGAGATACGGTACTGTCTCATTTGGTTGCAACTGATCTTTAGGCATGTACACTGGGTGCAAAGAAATCTAGACATGTTTTGTTGGTATGCTGCAAAAAAGAGATGTGATTCTTTTTAGCATATCCTGAGGGAACCGGTACCCTGCCAGTACAGAAAGGAGGGAAGCATAATGCATCTGTGTCAAAGCTGGTATGGGTTGATTTTCTCATCCTACACACGGAATAGGTAACCCAGGGAGGGATGACAGCACTCTGAGGCAGACTTCCTAGTAAGGCACACTGCCTGTTTGCTGTTTCTCTGTGAGACTGTACTCAAATTTAATATGGTAGTAAAGTTAGGGATGATGAGGCATTTTCTGGGAAAATATTTCTGCTGAAAAATAGGGTTTCCAGTCCCACTCCCTCAAACCCATCTTTTTGCAGAAAGAGTCTAGTTTAGACAGAATTCCTATACTGGAAGAAGAAATGTGACTGAACAGCGGCCCTGCAGAAAGGGGTCTAGGGGTGCTGGTTGACAGCAGCGTGTCCTGGCAGCCAAGAAAGCAAACTGCATCCTGAGGTGCATGAAACACAGCATAACCCGCTGGTCAAGAAGTGATTATCCTGCTATATCCAGTGCTGGTGTGGCCTCATCTTGAGTACTATGTGCAGTTTTGGGCCCCACAATTTAAGAAGGATGTGAAGGTTCTTGAATGCATCTAGAGGAGGGCAACAAAACTGGAGAAAGGGCTGGAAGGCATGTCCTGTGAGGAGCGGCTGAGGACTTTGAGCTTGTCTAGTCTGGAGAAAAGGAGGCTGAGAGGCGACCTCATTGCTGTCTACAGCTTCCTGAGGAGGGGAAGTGGAGAGGGAGGTGCAAAGCTCTTCTCCCTGGTATCCAGAGATAGGATGTGTGGGAATGATTCACAGCTGCACCAGGGCAGGTTTAGATTGGACATTAGGAAGCACTTCTGTATCAAGAGGGTGCTCAAACACTGGAACAGGCTTCCTAGAGAGCTGATCAATGTCACCATGCCTAGTGGTGTTTAAAAGATATTTGGATGATGCCTTTAATAATATGCTTCAACTTTTTATCAGCCCCAAATTGGTCAGGCAGTTGGACTAGATGGTCATTGTAGGTCTCTTCTATTCTATTCTATTTACTGGTCCTGGGGTGGTGCCATTCAACAAGGAAGCACAGATGAGTTGACTTTAATCTTTGGGTTTTTTTTTCAAGTTAATGGAGCTTTTCATGTGTACATGAACAAGGTCAGAGATTATGGCAGTATTTATGGACTTGATTCAGAGGGACAGCATACTTAGTGTCTGTCAGGACAGGAATCTATAAAGTAAAAGGGTGATGGATACACCAAGCTGCTTTTGTTCTTCCTATATATGAGTGTTCCACATCGTAGTCTTACTTGTAATTGTGGTTTCCATTCTGGTGCCATGTAGTGCTTCCTTCTTTAACAGTACATTGCAGTCTGCCAATAATACACTGCATTTTACTTTCTCAGAGAACTATGAGGATATATGAAATACTTGAAATCAGGTTATTTACAGAAGGCCATTATAAAATCTTTGTTACAGTCCTGTCCCTGCTTGTTCTCTGCTTGTTGGTGCTCACCAGGCTCTTGTATGGGACCCATGACTTTTAAAATGACTGAATCTAAGGACTATTCAGAAATGTTCTTATGTCTGGACTATGGGATACTGAGCTTCCCAGTGGTGTGCAGCTCGGAGGCTAACTGCCATATGACCAAAGATCAATGGTTAGAAGTCAGTTCCTCTTTATACAGATACCCCTCCAGAGCATTGTACTTGTGGATGTGCTGCATTACTATTTACACTTGACAGTGTAAGCCATATACACTCTATCATACATGCAGCACAAGAGACACTGAAAAATGATAGGTGTCTACCCACAAAATCTTCCTCATTTGACTTCCTGACAGCCTGTCTGGGGCTACTTGGTGTCTTCCACAGACCGTGCTCCTCTCCCTGGCTCTTCGTTGCAGTCAGAGCCTCCTTGGCTGTAGCAGTCTCACATTTTGTTCTTCAATTCCTCCCTCCTCCAGTCTTCAGTGAGTTAGAGTCACTAGAAAAGCCATAGCCCTGGGCTAGTGGTCTCAGTTGTGCTACTAGGACAAGGTTGTGCTATGAGGACAGGATCAATCAGTTGCTGATGGTTCTTTCAGGAACAGATGAAGGCAAAGACACAGCAAGTACTTACAAGAAACCCTTCCAGCGAGGTCATAAACTAGGAATCAGGACTTCAAGTAGATTAATCTCTACATAGTCATAGTTTTGATGCATTTTAAGGATGCCACAGGCTAAAGCTTCATAATAAAAGTGAATTAGTATTTGTTGGGAAAATGTATTCAAATATATTTTTTTCCAGTTGTTGATTTAACATTTCCTTTGAAAGCAGCTGTAATCTTTGGCGACTAATTCTGTGACAATTAAAATGAAATGTGTAAAAGTGCTGAATTATCTCTTTCTCAGCACAATAAAGCTGGCCGTTCTCGCTAGTGTGAGTAGATCTTTTCCTTTCCAATTTGCTAAGCTTATCACAAGAGTCTTGAAATATAGCCTATTTGTGCAGGTCTAATTTCCAGCCAACTCAACCTCTACTTCATGTTTTTTTAATATGTTTTGCACAAAAAATAAATTAGGTATTTGGAAGGAACTCACTATATTTTAAAATACCCAAGGGAGCCTTTTGCTGCAGGGATCATGCTATTTAATTGCAGATAATATTGCTGCAAAACTGTGGGTCTTTTTCAGGATTTGTAGTTTTCATGTGTTCAACGGGGATGGGCCCCTAACTGAATAAAACCAAATGGGTGGCTGCAGGTGACTGACCTTTCACTCTCATGTGTTAGTAATTCTCTCTGCTTTGGATGGGAACTAAACAAATGCAATGTTGTTTTACTGTTCCACGTATTTCATAGACTTGATAAAGGCAGGTGATTTAGAAGCTGCAATGTTTTCACTGATTTGTGGCTGTGCTGAACACTTCATTACTTCTTTTCACATCTTACCTTTCCCACTTGTTACTTATATATATATATACATGTTGTACATTGTCTTCGTAAACTTCTTGGAGCAGGTACTACATCATTGCTAATTCTTTTGATAATAATGCCTTCAGTGAGGAATCCCTGTTCTTGAGGTTCTTTTTCATTAAAATAATTGACTTTTTGCCTTATAATGATGATATCCTCTTTTTACAAGAAAGACGAAAAATAGTGTCTGAAAGTAATGTTGATAGTGTAATTTTAATTGGGTTCTGATTGGAATATTTGTTAGTTTGAAAAAAATCATAAAGTATAAACTTTATGCCCAATTTTCAAGCCTGAATTCTACTTCAGATTATGTGGATGTTATCTGCCTATGCTACTTCAGGCTTGGATATGCATAAGCTAAAATAAGTAAAAATTAATACAAAAGCATATAACGTAGGCTGTGGGTTTGGGTGGGGGGTTTTTGGTGTTACCAGAGGGCTGCTCTTTTAAAGAATAAGGAGCTAGTTTTAGCATTTGCAGTGATGACCTTGCACAAGAAGTAGTGCTTCTGAAATTTGGTGATGGATGAAGCCAGGAGGCATTGTCAAATCTAAGGCAGGGTGACTGAATGGAGAGAAATGGGTTGAAACACAACAGTGCAAAGTGCAAGACCTTGTATTTAGGGACTGGAATTGGGATTTACTGCTCTTAACATAGAGCTCCTTTGTTGCAAATAGCTGAGGAAGAGAAAGATATTATTTTATCATTTGCTAAAAAATGTCCATAAGAAGTTGGGAAAAAACTGTGCTAGCGACAGGCTGGGTATGATGACCCATAAAATCCTTTTCAATGTTCCTATATCAATTGCTGATTTAACAAATGTGTGTACTGTTTGAAAGCAAAAGTGAATATAGAAACATTTGTTGAATACCTGATGTCTTTAATATAATGTATATACTCTAGAAGCAGTATTTTAAATAAACTAACATGTAGTGCATGATGGAATATTGGCACTTATAATTCATTCTTTATTTCTTCTCACATAATTCAGTGTTTCTAGACCAAGAATTATCAGGTGATAATATTCAGGTGATTATTTTTTTTTTCCCTTCATATACTTACATGCTAGAAAATGCACTTACCACTTTATGGCTGCTTTGGAGAAGACTCTGCAGCTTGCAATTGAGAGACATCAAGCTTCAGGGAAAGTTTCATAAAAAAGAAAAAAGCGTCCAGCTTTGGAATAATAGATGGAATGTGATAAAATACCCTACTGCCTGGAGCTTAGTGTCTATATTTCTGTATTGATTGAAATACTTTAATTTTGCATTCTGTCTCAGTTACAATTGTGCATCCAATACTGCAATTTTGAAGAAAAGGATATTCTAATGAATTTTTTTTTTAAAGTGAAGTGTTTAATGATACATATGTTTGTGTGGTTACTTGGAAATCTTAACTTATTTTGGAGCTCCAGCAAATGAAACATAAGGTAATTTATATCATATAGTGCCGTGCATTCAGAGTATCACAAAATGATTCAGAACTAAGTGACTTCTAAACAACAGAGACAAAACAAGCCTTTAAGGTGTCATTTAAGGAGATAAACTGCCTTTGTGGCTGAGAAGGGAGTAGAGGATTGAATTACAGACAAAGGAGGTAGAAAAAGCAAAAGCATGACCTTCCCAACTGGGGAGGGATGCAGGGACACCAAAAGGGGTGAGTGGAACACCATGAGAAGAGAAGAGGGGATTGGTGAGTGACAGGTGATGCTTTCCTCTGAGTAGTCAGAGGAGAAGGTTAGCAAGAAGTTTTACTTCCAGTGTTTTAAAAGCTGAGGGTGGAGAGGTGGGAGGAAGATAAAAAAAGAATGGTGGAAGCTGGGATGTGTTGAAGAATGTAGTCCTACAAGCCTCCACTTCCTCCCATGTTTAGTCTCTAAAGAAATATGTATCTCATCTTTGGCTATGGTATGCAGTTTTTCTTTTTTAAATTTCAGGAGCAATAATATGGCCACCTAGGTACTCTTGGCCTTGAAGACTCTTCTCCTCAGAGGTCTCCAGTACTCCCCTCCGCTTCTCAGTGAAATTTTGCCCTTTCTCACATAGCTTCCCCTTAACTAACCATGCAATCCAACCATCCTTCATGGCACTATCTGTAACTTGTGTCAGCTTCTCGCTCTGGTATTTGTTACTGTCCAGCAGTTTCTTGTGTCATCTCCAAAGTTCCTCATGTTCTCTTCACTTAGCTAAACATCAGGTCAAGGACTGGTCATCTACCTGCATACCATAACAAGAACAACTACTGAAAGCAAATTTATTGCAGATTGAAGTGGGACAAAGTTCTGGAGCCTTATTCTATCAGACAAATAACAGGAGTGAATGAACACTCCCCTACATCCCCTAAAGGCATTGCAGCTCTAGATTGCTTGTTCTTCTGTTTGAATTTTGTGTGTGTTTGGCAATAACTCCCATAGATATATCTGTAGATATAGATGCATTTTCACTTTCACTGCTGATTTGAAGGGAGATCCTTGTGAGAACCTGGTGGCTGGTATAATTTTGTCTTTAATGTATACCACATAACCTGTTTTTGTTAATCAACTATAAAACTTTATTTTTCAATGGGATAAAAAAAAAACCACTTACACTTCTAACAAGTTTACTATTGATTGTGCTGCAATATGCTTTGGAAATGAGGTATTTTTATCATCAAAGGGTTATTTTGGCATTATACTCTTTAAGGAATGCAGGTGCACATCTGTTCACTTTAAATACTGAACAGCACATTCTGTAGTATCTGTGAAATTATCTATGCAATGGTCATCTTTGTGTTGTCAGCTTTAAGCAATTTGCAGCTCTCTTGAAGCTGTTAGTATTTAATAAAGTAGAATCTTCTGTTTTACTTCATAACAGTTTTTCTTCACACATTCTTCTAATGAAAAACCTGGCACATAAGCATATCCTTTCTGCTGTCATGCAGTGGAATTTGTAATCTACCTAGGAGACATACACTGTTTAGCTTTTATGTACTATAAATAGCAATCAAGCATATGTAGAAGGTAAACTATACATTGTGAAATTCTGTCCTTGGTCCAACCCACTAAATGGCAATTCAAGTTCTGTTTCACTACTCAGAGAAGCTTGTACAACTTTTACTGTTTTAAGAAGATCCCTTGAATTAGTTTCACTGTATTCTTTGAGAGTGTGGGGTATGCCATCAGAAAATACTGAGGAACCTTTTGCATGATCAAGTGCTACAACTAATGGTAAAATATCTAGAGTACCTCAGCCCTTCAGTAGAAACGTAAATAAATATCCTGAATGTCTGTATAGGATGCTGATGAGAAATTTCCTTTGTAAAAGAAGTAATTAGTCAACTTTCGCTTTCTGAACAAGTTTTAGATTGTGTGAGTGATACAGTAAATCACTCTGGATAAGTCACTTTATTGAAGTCAAATTGGAGATTTATAAATATAGAATAATTTTTGTTTAATACTGAGCTTTACATGCCTCATGTGAAAAGTTCAGGAAAAAAATTTTTTGTTCAGCTATATTGTTGTTGAAACACCAGTGGTACTTCAGTAGTATTGTAGTAGGTTTATTCATAATTGTGTTGTAAGATAAGAGTTTCTTTCTACTTGGGAAAGTATGTGCCCAAGGGTGTGTATATCAGAAAATTTAATGAGAATTCTTATTAATTATTAAAGGCTCAAGGGTGAAAAGTTAGATCTTACCAGTGGGAATCTTGCAGAAAGGAAAAGTTGCATTCACTAAAAGAGGAGATGCTTTCTGCCTATATTCCTTCAAATAAAAACCCAACAACTGCTAACGGATTTTCTACAGGGATATGTGAAATACTCTCTTTTTGTCCAGTCATCTTTGTCAAAAGCTTTGGCCACTGTGAATGTGTTTGACTATGTTATGAGAAAGTACAAAATCATTCAGTAGCTTCAGACCTATTAAAATCTTAAGTTTCTAAGTCTAAGCTTTTTAAGATAGTGTAGAAAAGCACACTGTGATAGAACCTGAATTTCATATGCTGTTTTTGAATGAAGAATTAGGGCAAGTCTGCTTTATGTGATTGATTATCTTAGTTTAGCCTCACTCGGGACCAAGCTACGCAGTCTCTTGCACACTCCTCCCACCCTCCGATGGAATGGGGGAGAGATAATATAATAAAAAGGCTCGAGGTTTGAGATAAGGACAGGGAAAGATCATTGAAGTTACCATTACAGGCAAAATAGATTCGACTTGGGAAAAACAATTTATTAATTATTATTATTAAAACTAAAGCAGGATAATGTACAAGAGAACAAAGTAACTTCCCGCTACCCCTCCCTCTTCCTAGGCTTAATTTCAATTATCTCTACCTCCTCCCACTCGAGCGGCACAGCGGGGAATAGGGAACAGGGGTTATGGTCAGTTCATCACATGTCACTTTCCACTGCTCCTTCCTACTCGGAGGAAGAACTCCTCATATTCCTCCCCTGCTCCAGTGTGGGGTCCCTCCCATGGGCTGCAGTCCTTGATGAACTGCTCCAGTGCGGGGTCCTTTTTCATGAGGCACAGTCCCTCAGGAACTGGCTGCCCCGGCATGGGGTGCTCCACGGGCTGCAGGTGGATCTCTCTTCCTCCGTGGGCCTCCATGGGCTGCAGGGGGACAACCTGCTTTACGATGGGCTGCACCACGGGCTGCAGGGGAATCTCTGCTGGGAGCTACATTACTCCTCTGCCTCCTTCTTCACTGTCCTTGATGTCTGCAGAAGTTCCTCTCACAAGAAATTCTTCACAATTGGCAGGCAGACGCCTCTCAGGTTCTCTTCACACCTCATCTCTTCACTTCTCTTGGCTGGGCTGGGCCGAGTCGGGCCCAGACGGCCACCCGGAGGGAGGCCCACGTCTCCCTCTCTCTGCCTCCAGCTTCAGCGTCTTCTCTTTTTAAAATTATTTTTCCCCTTCTTAAATACATTATTGCAGAAGTGTTATCAGGGAACATTGCGCCGCCAATTGGCTCGGCCCTGGCCAGTGGGAGGTCTGCCGTAGGCCTGGCCGAGTCCCCTGGACAAAGGGGAAACTTCTAGCAGCTTCTTGCAGAAGCTGCCACCATAGCCCCCCCTCCCCCAAACAAAACCAACACATTGATGTAAAAGAAGTCTGATGCATTGTTGGCCTAGAGTAATGCAAAAGTGTGCATATCCTAAGAGAAATGTAAATGCTTGACAAATTTCAACAACAAAGATGAACCTGTGTTTTATAGAGGACATCCAATGCCTGGTGTTAGACTGAAACTTTGTAAACATTCCCTTTATGCTAAATTAGGCTCTTATATCGTTCCACCTTATTTTATTGTCATTCATTGTTGTCTCTTTACTTCTGCTCTCAGATGGATTTTTAGCTCACGTGGGTTGAGTGGCATCCTGTGCTTTAGCTGATATTTACAAGCAGGAGATTTGCTTTATCGGTTGTCAATTGATTTTTCCATTGTTCATTTTCATCCTTCTTTTAGAAGAATGGAAAGGTGGCGCAACATGTTAAAAGCGCAGGGATGATGCTTCAAGAGAGGGATAACGGGTCACTGTGGATCATTAAATGGAGAGTATATTCCAGTCAGATAGAAGAGGTTGTGGAAATTGCAATCACAATACTGAATTAATTTACGGGGATACTGGTAGCTGCTGCTTTGCTGCTTTCAGTGATTTTTCTTAAGACAGAACACAGTTTTAGAAGGGCTCATGGAAGAAGTGGAGCGGAAGCAGGATTCAAACGTGGTGTCACAGAAATAGCCAAACCAAACCTGGAAGAAAAGGGAGTCAAGTTAGGCTCTAGGACTAGGCTACTCAGTTAATCTGGTTACATTTGCAAAATAATTACGTTTCATATGCTAACTTTTATAAGCAGAGCTACACAGGCAGTGTGTGTACCCACCAGTGTAAATAAGATTCTGCACCTGCTGATGTGCTTACGTTGATAAGAGGAGTGAAGCCATCCATACATGCTTGCCATTTCCACGTGCAGCCATGTTCAACTTTCTCTTCTGCATTGGAAAGTATAAAGAGAAACACCCATAACACACAGTGCAGACACTGACTGTGTGGATGTCAGAGAGGGGGCATTTCATTTCTCTCTGCCTCAACAAAAGAAAAATCTAGGGAAGCACTTCTCATGTGCCTGTCATTCCTTTCTTTTGCGCCAGATTTGCACGTTCTGTTTTTGTTTAAAAAACAGTGGAAGGTCATCTATATTGCCCAGTTTTGGTAACCCTGAATAGTCAATTCAGATCACAAATCCTTGAAGCGGTTAATAAAATCGCTGCAACAGACCTCCCACTGAATCCTGCTGGGGCTCCTAAGAAAAATAATTAATCTTAAACATACTTATTTCAACATTGCTCACTCACTGAACAAATGTGTGGAAAAAAAATCTTCCTGTAAAAATTACCTAGTTCACAGATTATGTTTCTGACTGAGAAAAGTACTTAGACATAATGGAGATGCCAGGCAACTTTTCTTATCGTTTTTCTAGTGTAGATTCCCCAAAGGGAAGAGTTAAGCACAGAAGCTGATGTTACTGAGGAGATGTATTATTACTATTGGTAATATTTTTATTTTTGTAATAGCATTTAGGAGCTTATATAAATCAAGTTCCAACTTTGCTGAGCATTTTGTGTGGAAATAATGAAGAGATTGGCTCTTCCTTTGTAGTTTACATCGTAAATAATAAGATGAGGAGTCTAGCAAATTGATGATCAGCTGCATTCTCTTTGGAAAAAAAAAAGGATTCAAATTGTTGTGGTGCTTTGTTTAGATTGTTTTCCCTAATTTTGATATATGCAAATTTCCCACTGTTTTTCAGATTTTTGGGGAAGCAAAGTTCAGTTCTCGCTTTCAAATTTACAGCACAATATAAAAAATATGTCCTGTGAGGGGCTAAAAGTATGTGGAAAGAATTTTGCATGACCTCACTGATTCCTTCACTGACAGTGAAGATTGCATGATCAGACAAAGTGATGGGAGCATAGCCCTGTAGCTGGGCACGTTGTGGGCCAGTTCATGGCCAAGCCTGTCCATTCATGGGGAAGGAAGCAGAGCAGCCCCTGCAGAGTGGTTGCATTCCCAGTCTGCACAGGTGAGCAAGAGCTGCAAAAAAGGTGGGAAATGGGCAGAGTCTTGGCTTTGTGATTGTCACTGCAGCACATAAGAAACCCCTTGCACAATGATTTTCAGAATACGTAACTGTTGTCCCATTGTGACAACACCTGACACCAACCCCTTGCATCAGCCGTAGAAAGAAGGCACTGCTGCCCAGTCAGGTGTTCCTCTCCAATCCAAGCCTACGGACTTGGTACTTGGGTACTGTTGTTCACTACAGTTTCTCATCATTCTTGTCTCTCTTCTTGCTGTACCATCTTTCAGAAATAAAGTAGAAATAAATGGACTGGGTTCTCAGCCTGTCCATGTGCCTGTCTGATATCTACCTTCAGTGGGGTGTGTGGTTTGATTTTTGAGTAAGAGCATCTTTCTCAAGAGCAGTGTCTCTGCAGTCAAGAGCTCTGACGGGGCCAGCTGGATGTTTTATTTTACTTTTAATAAGTTTCTCTGAGGTTTGATTTTGCCCTCGTCTAAAGAATGGCAGGTAATTCTTACTGTGCCAGCAAAGTCTGTGAGGAGGCTTAAAATCCCAGACTAGGCAGCAGTGTAGCAGAGCAGGTTTAAAACCATTGTGCATTGCTTGTCTGTTCAGTGGCAGCTGCTTTGAAGGTGAACAGTGTGATATGTGGTGGTACCCCACTGGTGAAGGTGTTATGCCACACACTGTTGCTGGCTGTACTGACCAGCAAAGGCGCTCCGGCGGCTGTGGCTGTAGGTGTGTTGGCCAGTGTTTGTGTGCTGAGTTTGCCTACAGGCACTGTAACTGAAGGTAATTCTTCTTTTAACAGGCTCAGCTATTCTGAAAACAAATTGGACTACACCATGGAAAATATTTCATTTGGAAATATTTATTTGTAGGCAAGTGAGCTGTGAAAATGTAAATCTCTTGATAAACTCTCCCTGCTGTATCAACACTGATGGTACACAAGGCAATTTCTTGCTGTGCTCTGTTCTTTCATGGGAACAGGAAAATCCTGGGAAATATTCAGTTTGTCTTTAAAGCACAGCACTAATGATCTTGTTACATCTGACACAGGAACAACTTTGTCTGTGTTTGCAAATGTTTTGTTCCTCTTGCTAAATAAGTTCTAGCAGTAACTCATTTGAAATTTAACAGGAGACTTGTAGCAGCATACAATAAATTAACTATTAATTCAGAGGATCATTTTTTGAATGCTGAAATTTCAAAACAATTAACTTAATAATGATTTTTTCATATTGGTTCCATCCTCAACACATTAAGTGCTCATTACGTCTTTGTATTGTGTATTGATCCATCTGTTATACCAGTTTATTCCATTCTTCTGCTTACCAATTGCACCCATGAGCCTGAATTTATTGGAACAGTTAAATGACGTTTAATGCACTGTAGCTGGGAAACAGAGCCAGTAGACAAACCTATTATTATACTAATGGAGTTTGAATTACATCTCACTAAGCTCAGCGTTATCTTCCATGGTATTCTCAAACCCAGTGACAGCTGGGATAGTTTAATATCTTCAGAGCTGTGTACAGTTCTGGTTTGTTTGCTTAATGAACCTATAGTTTCAGACATTGTTTTCCTTTATTTTTAAAGAAGCTTAAATGTTTAAAACAGTCATAAACAAAACAAGCAAGCAGCAAAATTGTTCTGGACTGTAGTTTTCCTTTCAGACATCTAAGTAAGCAGCAGTGTACTGCCCCTATTTCTGAATAAATCAGAATAAAATTAGTTGGAAAAATCCTTCCTGAAACATAAACTAATACTAGTATAAATGAGAATGGCTCACCTAATTTCTTCAGAATTACATAGTTAAAACCAAATTCTGTCTCTGGACTGAAAGTTAAGTCATTTTGGAGAGGTGAGAAAAACCCCAGAGGAACATTTTCATATCTTTACTGAGAACCAAGAACAAATGCTTCAATGTTTAAGTAGAGTAAATAGAAACATTCGATCTCAGATATTCTTGACTTAAATTGCTGATGGTGGTTACCTATGGCTAGGACTTCGTATAAATTTGAAGATCAAACAAAGGGTTAACCAAATCTTTTCCAGTTCAGATCATTCCTCTTTTCTTATGAAATTCAGCTGACAGTCACATTGGAGAACACTTTGCCTCCTGGAAGATGCAAGGCAATATTCATGCCTTGGCACTCATTTTCCTGTAGATAAACAAATGAAGAACAACCAACCTTGTTTTGTCGAATGAATAAGCAAGCAAAAGCTGCTAGTTGGCAGGAGATGATGAAAACTAGAAACTAGTTCCTCTGCAGCTGAGTAACTCCTTTCATGTTCACTGGGCACGTGAGCAATGAAACAGTTATGTTTGGGGTTTTAGCTATAGGAAGAGACGATGACCCACCTTATTACTGGTACCATCAACAAGAACAGAAATTTATTTGGGAATATAAGGAGTTTTACTTGTAAATATAGTAAATACAATATGAGTAGTATTAGCTTGGTTCTTGCTGGGCTGATGGAGGCAGCCACACAATCAGACTCTGCTGCTGAGGCCCAGCATACTATGCAGTTAGTAAAATCCAATGCAGAGGTGACAAACACCTCTCCTGAGTGCGAGTTAGCCACAGAATCCTGATGCTTTTCCTTTGTAATAGATCTTTTCATTCTCTCACACTCTGCATTTGTGGAAGCAGATTGAATCCCTCTCTCTCGGACAGGGGCAGGCTCACGGCTTCTCGCCAGTGCTGGAGCAGGGAGGCTGCTGGACAAAGGAACTCCCAGAGCTTTTAATTTTCCTGATCTGGTGGCAAAGAGTTACTCAGCTCCTCTTCCGTTGATGAGCTGGATGAAAGAAGGGTTATCGCAACAGCTGCAACCTATGTGGCACTGCCTGCCTACATCCTTTGTCACAGAGCCTGAAAAGAATATATTACCAGAGTCAATAGTTGTCTTGGATTGTCAGTGTGTTGGTTTTGTTTAGTGGGGGTGACTATGGTGGCAGCTTCTGCAAGAAGCTGCTGGAAGTTTCCCCTTTGTCCAGTGGACTCGGCTGGGCCTAGGGTGGACCCGCCACTGGCCAGGGCCGAGTCAATTGATGACAGAATGTTCCCTGATAATGCCTCTGTGATAATATATTTAAGAAGGAGAAAAAAAAAAAAAAAAGAAGAAGT
>JAAGAY010007268.1:0-16993 GCA_011801015.1 Ardeotis arabs
CCTTCTTATGCAAACAGCGCTGTTAAGCAGGTAACATCTTTAATTATGTCCAACTACCAAGGCAGGAGTGAATCCTGCCAAACACATTTTCAGTAACTTAAATAAGCCTAACATGTTTATAACTTTAAATAAAACTTATACATTATCTACAAAGTTTCAAAATACAGAACTATGTACATATCACCCTGTTTTTCCCAGGATAATTAAAGATTCCATGTATATTAACACGAATCAGGTGAACATATATCACAAATCCATTGACAGAAAATTAGACCTGCGTGCCTTTCTATATTGTACGTGATGAGTGCATGCGCTTGAAGTACGAGACCTTGTTATATGATGGTGCTTTATTTTGTGTGATTACATGTTTGTGAGCTTTAGTCAACACTGTCCAAAAACTAAATTTAGAAGCTGGTCATACTGCATTTGAGAATCTGCGTAGTGAAGAGCAGTGTGAACAAGATCTTGAACAAGAAAACTTGAACCTTTCTGAGGCTGGGGGATACTTTGCTGCAAGGAAAGCCAGTTTTCACTGCTTTCTGTCTCCTAAATATGGAAAATGGCTGGAACAGGAGTTGGCAAATCTGTCCAACAAGTTTAATGTCAACAGAGTATAAACTATTAAAAGTACTAGCTGAGATTATATTGCAGTCAGCATTGTCAGATAAAAATGTTGCTTTAAGGGTAAATTTCCTCTCTGAGAATGAAAATGGTAGGTATAGGGATTAAATGGACATCTTTAGCAATATATAATCTACAGTTCCATCATACACCTTCATTATTTCCCCTATAATTAGGATTTTAATCCTTTTGTTTGTTCTTTTAAAAAGCATATTAGCATTGCAAGGCATTCCTGCTGATTTATTGATTTATTATTTATATAATGAATGATTCCTGAGGAGTATAATAATGGAGGAGAATGTTATTTAATTCTATACATATATTTAGGGATGGAGCTGATATTGCATAGCTTTATTATAAGAAGCCTTATTTCTTTTAATATCAATGTCATCTTACAAAGCTCCTCATCTGCTGTGAGGAAATAAGGATAATTAGAACTGACAGAGCACTTGGCTTTTCAAGGCTATTATATTCTTATAATTGTTCCTTCTGAATTTCTACATGCAGTGCGACTTCCGCTGAAAACCTCTTTACCCTGTTAGTTTGATAGCAATTTAAACAAACAAGGTGCTTCCTTCGGTACTGAATTGTCGAAAAAAAATTGCTATTAGATATTTAAACAAGATGCCTGATATGATTCTTTTTTATTTTGAGAACAGCAGAAGTTGGCAGATATCTTGGTGTGGCCTTCCATTAGCTGTGAGTTTTAACAGATATACTTGAATTTTAATCAAATGGAAAACCTGATGTTTCTGTCTATGCATGAGTTTTTTTCATAGTCACTGCCAGGGTTTTCATGATATGGGAAGAGTGGAAGAGAGTATTTAAAAAAAAAATAAGAAAGGAAAACCTACAGAGGAAAAAAAAATATTTCCAGTGGGTTAACAACCGGTGTGGTATTCTTCCTGTTCACTGTGTAATTTGGAATTTATCTTTTACAAGAGATGCTGCTGTTTTTAGTAAGCATAAATTGCTTTCTCTAGGGCTTTCTATTAAAGGTAAGGAAAGGGAATAGCATGAAAGCAGCATGTATGTTTTATAAATTATGGTCTTTTTTTTTCTAAAGAGCTGTACTAACCTCCAGTCTCATGTGGCAAAGATACATTTTCCATATGTTTTGTATATATGTGTATATTATGTGTGTGTATATATATATTTTTTTTTTCCATTTTGCCTTGGGTTATAATGACATCAAATGTTCAGACTTTAGACTGAGGAGATTCTCTAAGGAAAACGCAGGATGCCACAGGAGATGATTCAGTGGGTGGTACTCTTCCTTTTGATTCAGAACTGAACTAATGCCTTGGTGTATGGTTCTGGAAGGAAACATCTGAATGAGAGAGAAAATTGCAGGCTATCAGTAGGGAAGTTAGCCGTGTTGTCATAACCTGAATACTTGTCAGTAGTAGCAGTAGATGAATATAATCTTGGATAAACTCCTACTTTGAGAGGTTTTTAATTCTCTGTGACTGGAGGTTTTGCTTTGTTTTGTTCAAATAAGGCATTAAAAGGAATTTATAAGTTTACAACCATGTGAAAATAGCAATGAAAGGTTCTGTAAATGGACTGGACTTTGGGCTTAAAATCTCCATTTGAAAAAGCAGGGAGCAGATGCACCCTGCCAGGGTGTAGGGCTCTGTGGTTTTGGTAGGTGGCAGAAAATTGTATTTCTCTGAACAGAGAAACTAGTTTTCCATCACTGTGATCTAGAGTCTTTTTTTACCATTGAATTACTTGTCCGTGAGTCTTCATGATTTCCTTAAAGAAACTCAAAAACTGCTCACCAGCAGCTGCTAAAAATAACTTTTGTCTAGAAGTCACCGAGGTGGCTTTTCCTGTCTTCGCAGATGCAAACACAAGCAGGGTGACCTATGCATTCATGAGGCACATGAGCTGGCAATGAAGATGCTGGCCTTGCAAAAAGTATCCAGTCTTTTTTACCTTGAAGAAATATATCCAATAAAGCAAGACAGGTAATTGCAACACTGTACTATCTGGGATCAGGAAAGCTCTGAAAAATGGATTAAAACTTTGGAAGTTCATGTTCAAATAGAGTCTTTAGCTGAATTTAAATAATTTTTAGAACTGTCTTGAGGAGGAGACCTTTATTTATCACATCAGACACTATATGTGAAGTGTGATCCATTAAGATATTATATGTATTTTTCTTCAGTTGAAAGTGTAGCTAGTTAAATTTCCTCTGGAGGTATAATAATAATAACTTACTAGTAAGAAAATCTTTCCCTGAGGATGTAAAGTTCCACTTGCATCTTTACCACAACTTTTCCTGGTAATAATTACTATGAATCTGCTCGATATGCATAATTTTGCAAAGTCTGTGTTTAGACTCTACGTAGAATTCATATGATGTTGTTAGATGCTCAGACACCATGGCAAAGAGTGCAGAGGGCAGCCAGATTGATCTGATAGTATATTTGTGAATGATTCTATGAAGGGAAACAAGCATGCTTATCAAATGAAGTGTAGCAGGTATCTTCCTAAAAAGTATTAAATTTGAGTATAATTTCAGGGTGGTTCTTAATACAGTGAATCAAGTTCTCCTAAGTTGGCAGCACTTTACGAAGGTCAGTCTACTGAAGTCGAATACTCTTTCCCTCGTAAACATGAACTGAGTTTTTTGCCTTATATTTAGTGTTTGTCACATCTTTGAAAGAAGTGGTGAAGCCTAAAGGTAGACATTTCTAGGTAAACAAGCTCTCATTTTGTGTTATCACAGTGTAATTGGTGAGGAGATGTTGAAACTGGGACCAAGTCTGTTTTACACCTGAAAGGAAATAAATCAGTCTCTTTATCAAAATAGCTATGCCAGCTAAAAAACTTTACGGTGGGGTCAAAGGAGGCCTTTCTGACTCAATAATCTCAGGTAATTAGCAAGACAAAATGTAGAGAAAAATAAGTCTGAGGACATGGTATGACCAGGTATATCTGTTTCACCACTGCTTGAAATTGATCTTGATTTATCAGAAGGCCGCCTGATTTGCTTAGGAGCACAGACCACCTTTACAGAGAATTGAATATAACTGGTGCTATTTCAGTGAATACCTTGACTAGAATTATTTGACATTTAGTATGCAGTTTCTGTGTTTGTCTAGGAGAGGAAGACGTGGACATCTGTGCTTCTAAAGAGCTCTGATATATGCCAGGTGGCACAGACTGTTGCGTCGAACAGAAGATTTACTCACTTAGTGCTGATATGTTAAAACTGAGGCATGGATTATGTGCACGCTGACAATTATTCACAAACTCAGAGGGTTATACTATTAACTCATAGGCCTTGCTATTTTCCTGTCTACAGCATGCATTGTAGCCTGTAACAGAGTCACCATGCTGCGCTGGCTTGCATCTGAGGGTTCCCTTAAGTTGTATGAAACTATGAAATTTTAGGAGTTGCTTCTCTGTGCCATTGGCATAATTCTGCAAACAGTTGTGGGCTGTAATGTGTCTTTGCTCCTTAGTTTATTGCCCAGTTTACCGCATTCGTAGGAAAGGGAGGGGACAATGGATTTGGTGTGTCAGCTGTAGAAGGTGATAATGGTAGCGATACATCAGCCTGGCCCAAAGTAAGCAGTCCTGTGGTGGACGGGACAGAGAAAAGAAGCACTGAGAATACTCTTTTCATGTCACCATTTAGCTTCCAAATGGATCTCAGATATGTCTGTGAAAAGTGACAAGAGCTGACAAAGCATATAATAGTTTCTGTACCTGTAAATATGTATTACATTATTTTGACTTCTACCAGTGCCTTTTAAGAATTGTTTTCTAAAAATATAGAGAATGGAATGGGTCATATTACATTGAGAATGGACAAGTATTGCCATTTTCTTTTTTCCTCCTTTTTTTTTTTTCTTATTACGCTGGTTTATACAAAAGCTGTGTCTGAAACTTTGTGCAAGTTTTCCATCAATTATTGTAATGGGATAATGACTAATCCAAATCCTTCTTTTTAAAGAGCTCTATAAATTCTTGAACTGACATGCAAAGAGTGGTGGTGATGGAGAGTGGGCAGGAAACAGGGAAGTTGCTTAAATTAGCAACTTCTGGACTTTACGGTGTTTTTGTGGTACTTGATTACAGTGTAGCCAGAAGCTACAGCACGAAATCCATGGACTTGAATCTCACAAAAGAAAGGATGAAAATCAAGTCTAATTAGCTTTAATTTATAAAAAGGAAAAAAAAAAAAAAAGAAAAAACTTTGCAGACAAATGCTCCTTCAGGACATTGCACACTGAAATGTTTACAGCCTGTGAACTAATAAAAATAGACAGTTACACATAAGATCATCAATATAAGGCTTGCTGAGTGGGAAGGGTAAGCCTTATTTCCTTCACTCTGAAATGGATTAAACTTTTTTGTTGTATATATTTGCCAGTCTTACAGAGAAAATGGATATATTCGGCTCTTAAGCTAGCTTAGCACTAGAAGGCTCATCTGGGTTACGTGTGGAACAGAGTATTGTCTTAGGAGGAAGAAAGATATGATATGAGCTGTTTGTCTTTAGCCTGCAAATTTAATTGAGATGTCCTGGGTTAGCTGACAAAAACTCCTCCCAAGGAGGTGATCATTCCTTACTTTGACTTTATGGAAAAATGCTGTTTCCTTTGGTCAGAGTGGAAAAATGACAACAACAAAAACTCTTCCATGCCCCAAAAGGCAGCTGGTCTAGTGCTAACAATGCAGCAAGAGTCTGACCCTTAAATAGAGAGGAAAAATGTGCTGGGGTGGATGGGGGAAGATGCATTTAGTTCCTGGATGGTCCGATAGTCAGAAGATAAATGTTATACCTGGTTCCCTAAAAACAGACCAATAATTCTACTGTTTTTCTTTTCCCTAATCCCACCCCTCAGTAGAGAGAATCTCTAAAGGATCTTCATTCCCATACTTCTTATTTGACTAAAAATGCTATTTATCGTAATTTGCTACTTCAATTTTTTTTTTTTGTTTGTTTCCCAGATCTCAACTTTGAAATCAGGCTTGAACACTCAAATCTTTACCAATTTCCATATTGCATTAAAGAGGCTTAGCGTTTCTATGAAAAAGTGTGCTGAGTAAAATATGAATAGTTTTGTATGAATTTTCTGCAAGGAAGTCACTTCAAGGCTTGACTTGAAACTGATATGTTTGTCTTTGCGCATTTTTTAAACTCACTCTGAACATTTTTGTAATCTAGAAAGTTGAGATACGGAAGAGTAACTCAAAGGCTTTGAAACAGGAGTTCTGTTAATGTGATTAGTGAGTCTTTTGCAGACTTATGTGCAGTTGCCAGTGAAATACTCTTTCAATACAGTGCTTGGGTATCTCCTCCACCAAACAAGACCAGGGCAGAGAAATGAAGCAATTTTGTTGGTTATTGCTGGAATGTTTGTAAGATTTTAACCCGTTATTGCCATACGTTCTTATTTCTCTTCTCACTTGCAGAGTAGAATTGGTTTTGATACATAATGTGCATTATAAACAAAGAGTCTGAGCTAGTTTGATACAAAAGGACTTCTGATCTACATTCAGTAATAATTTTTAAGTTGTAGTTGATGCCTAGGTACTCCCACAACAGAGGTACCAATAGATTAGAACTCAGTTGGTGATGTGGCTCTTGAAATACTGTATCAATGCTAAATTGTCTCTGCGTTGCTTTTATTAAACAAATACTGCTTTAGAAAGTAAAGCTCTCATCTGCTTCCCACTGAGCAGGTTTAAAAAGCATTTTCCTCCTTTTCTCTAAAGTCTTACTCTGCAAACCACATAGTTCTCCCCACTGTATCTGTTTTGCAAAAGTAGCCTATTAATTGAGGATGTTTTTCAGTATTGCCAAAAGGTCACTACAATCAATTATGGAGAAGATTTATAAAGAAGAAATCTTGCCTATAAAGCAATATATCCTGAGTCGTCTAATTTGTTCACTGTAATAAGGCCATGCCCACTTATTGATTAATCAATCTGTGTTGTCTGTTTGCTGATCGTATCAGGAAGTCTCTTAATATAATGGAATATCATATACAGAGTTGGCTCGGGTAATGTATTGCAAAAATATTTATTTCTAATATCAGAATGCATCTGTTCAACCTGAGGAGAAGATTTTTCCAGGGCAGACCATTCTGATTTGTTATGGTAAGCCTAGAACTGAAAACAGAATTGAAAACAGAATTTGAAACACAGATAGTAACGAGTGTTTTGATGCAATTTGTAAATCCTTACCTGCTGTATTCCATTCAAAAATCTTAATGTTATCCAACTATACTGCATTGTGGATATACGATGTGTGAATATAATTAAGCAAGATCAAACTTGCATTGTATGCCAAAAAAACTCATTGTGGATAAATTCAAAATAGTTCTCAGCCTATGTTTAAAAGGGTAAGATTTGGCTACTTTTTAGAATCATAAAAAGAAAACTGAGCATATTAAATTTATTTGATCTTCATATGCTTCATATAATCAAGGTTTTTATCTTGTCACAAATCTTAGTGATTTGTAGGACATAGAGTAGTGGCAGAAGTTGTGTACAGAGATGATGATGTAAGTTATAGCATAAATATATGTATCTCTGTTGGCACGAGTGCATCATTTCCACTAAATAATATGCCTTATTTTGCTGTGTCTCCATGATTCATTTGTGTTCTTTTGTACTGTAGTTGATGCAAATGAACCACGTTAAACTGCCCCCCTGCTCACTTTGTACATATCTAAGCATTTAAAACGTCTCAAAAAATCCATTATCACTCTGCAACAGAAAGATGAGAAAAATATGTGGAAAAACTCATAAACAGGTAGAATTAGAGCGTGTCTGTAAACTGACTTTTGACAGGTGTAAGAATCTAAGATTTAAGCTGGAATTTGTGTTGGAATTCAAATAAAATAACGCTACATTTTAAACTGAGGAGAAATAATGAGCTACTGATGCTGATGCTTGGTGTTAATATTACAAAGCAATAATGTTTTTTCAAAACTCATGAATTTTCCAATAAATGTATACTTCATGATCGTAGTATCTGCTGTTAAAATACTCAGTAGGACCAGGAAGATACACAAGAACACAAATAATTCTGCATTAATCTTTACTTCAGTATTTAACGTGCTAAAGCGTAAGTGCCTCTTTTTGCAGTATAAAATGCTCGTAACATGATTTAGCACGATGTAGATCTCACTGTGAATAGTAAAATGGAAAGAATAAAAATAGGCCGTAATTCTGCAAGCATTTATGCACACACAGCTCTATTTGTATTACTTGTGTACATTAAAATGTACTGTGATATATAAGGAATATTCAAAAATAAAGAACTTCAGTGTCAGGACAGTTTCTATAAAACAGTGGTACCGCATATCAAAAACGCCAGGCTTAATGTCAACAACATGTGCCATGTCTGCAGTGCTTTCAAATTACAGAACAATGTTTTTACCAGAAAGGTACTTAAAGTCACAAGTTCAACTAACACGTCCATTGAGAATGAGAATGTAACAGTTCTCTCTCAAAATTTTAATATGTATATTGATTTTCAGTGCATTCTGGAATGTGAATTTCAGCTTTTCCGGCTCTGGAAATGTAATATTCAACACATGGCCACCTGCAGTTTTACCATGGTAAAATATTTGTGCCTTTCCCTAGGGAAAAATAGAGGTATCATAGATGTTTTCTGGTCTACATATGTTATGTAGATTACACCTTAAATATGTGACATGCAATTTAATTCCAGACAGATTTTTGGCACTGACATTGATGACTTGAAAGATATCATACCACAAATTTTAAACTCATTTATGTGTTAATCACAGTTGTTGGAAATACAGCCTGTTTGCTTTGCTGCATCAGGGCTGCATCTCTGAATCAGTGCCAGCCAAAAAACTCAGTTTCTCAGTACCAACCCACTTTGGGAATGCTGCCGTGCTATCACATTCCTTACTCCTGGGGAAAAAAAAATGAAGTGGTGAAAGGGTTGTGTAGTTCTGCTGTCACTGCTGTCAAAACCAGGACGTAACATCAGCATCTCCATAGAAGGAAAAAATACGCGCTCTCAGTTTTTACAGTAAGGACTCAAAAAAAAGAAGCGGAATAGTGTCACTAAAGTGCCCCACTCTGTTATTACCACAAAATTATTCCAGTGGTTGAGTGGGGACATGAGATTTACATAAGTCATATAGTGCTTTGACTTTTTTTAAAGTGGTTCACAAAAATACCCTTATAGAATAATAAAACAATATATGCCTTCCATAGCCAAGATACTATAAAAGTCAGTTTCTTAAACATAAATAAAGCGTGGGAAAGTGATGCTTTGCCCATAATTATTTTAAGCAAAGAATTGGGCTTTATTTCATTTAAACTATTTGTCCTTCTTATCTTAAATAAGAATAGAACTTACTATGATCTATTTAGCTTTTCTTAGCTTTCTTTCAACTGTTATACTATACACAGTGCCGTTTTACCTTTTTATGTCACTGCCTTGACAACAAGAGTATGTTGTTCCATGTAGGCAGCTGCAGAAGATTTCCCAGCAGCACCACCCTTGACTCCAGTGCCTATGGAGGCAAAGTGTGCTGACGTAAAACAGCTTGTGGAAATGGATGTGTGTCTGTATATGGGTATAGATGCACATATGTACATATATACATACAGCCATTAGACTGACAAAGTTGGTTACTTAAGAAAAGTTGTTTAATCAAGACTAATAACATCATGCTCACGCATCCAGGTTCTGCTCTTGTGGGTTTCCATGCAAGCATAACTGGGGGTGGTCTGACCGTTATCTTTGGTAAACTCTGGTGTAGGTTGGAGGAGAATCAGGTTCAATCTGTGGGCACTTGCATATTAACATAAACTGAAATACAAGTATCCTGTTGTCAGCTGCAGTTACTCAATTGCAAGGTATTAGATGATCTGTGAGCTAAGTGCCAAAGGTGAAAAATAATGTTCTGTGTGTCATAGTGTGTAATAAACTGTCCCGTGAGCTCTACATGTGGATCACTCTGATGCTAAGTGATTTGGCCGATTTATTTGTCTAGTGGCATGTATTTGATCTTGAAATCAGTTCAGTCACTTGCACGTGGTGGTTTTTCACATGTTCTCAAAGGTCTCTGGGTAGCAAAATGTTACCACTGTGCAACATGGTGGTGATGGCACATGCGCTGCATAGATGGATGAATGCTAACAATATTCACAATCACCAGTATGTTACTGTAAAAATTAGAGTGAACTTGAATGAACTGTATTCCATATGCAGAGGAAGGACACCTTCTAGGGAAAGAGGTTCACAAGATCCTACAAAGAACTTCCAGAAGATTTATATCTGTCTTAAAACAATGTTATTGCAGCTGACTGTGCTGTAGATGCTGGACTTCTACTCATTTCAGCGTCATTCTCCCAGTTGTATTGGGGAAGGTGGTCATAGTCTGAGGTCCTAAGTTACCTTGATGTTTTAAATCTATCAAGATCTCAAATAGAGCCTGTCGGTATTTAGACTGTGGCAGAAGTCTGCACAGGAAGGGAGCTTTGATTAACCCTTTTTTTTTTTCTACCTTTTTTTTAGAAAACACGTTAACTAAAGGTGTTATAAAGCAGTCTTCTAAGGTTTGCTTGTTCCTCACCCCAGGTTCTTGCGTGTCTTGCTGAAGCCTCTAGTATAAAGTATTCATGGAGAGAGGCTGTGAGATTAAACAAAATCTGGTTTGACTGGATGTAGTAACTACTTTGGTTTTGTACTTTTTCAGAAGAGTTAATTAAAACTAAATGAGACAAGAGATTATTGGCATCATAGTTAAACTTGACAGGTTTTGATGAAACAACAGCCTGACCTTGTCATATTTGTTTCTGATTCTAGTTCATCCAGATATAACCTCAGCCAAGTAAGTTGTGAGTCAGATCTGAATCAACAGTACCAGTAGATTTATTGATCTCCTTTGTCAATACCTTCCGACAACTCCTGAAAGAACTTTAATTACCTTAGAAAACAAAGTCCTTGCAAATGGCAGTTGCATGATTGATTAATTGCCATCCTTTTACCTTGTAGTCTGAAACACGAAGCTAAGGACTCTAATTCTGAAGTTCAGCCCTCTGAAAGAGGTATGGAGTATGGATTGTTGTTTCAGAACAGCTCCTGAATCACTAGAAAATTCCAGAGGCAGAAGAATTTTGTAATTTCCTTTTTGCCATATAAAGAAATTAATCTCAGGAGACTGCACTGATAAAGTGCTACGTAGTGGTTGACCTATACTGCTACACACAGACATTGGCTTACAATACATGAGTCTGGAGAAGAGAATGCCTAGTTTCCTCCAGTAGGTTTTTCTATACTATACATATTTTTCTGAAGCAGTAGTACAAAGGGAAACAAATGGATAAAAAAAAAGAAGATAAATTATTTTTTACCGAGCATTTGAAAGTTGAGTAAGGCAAAACCAGATCTCAGAACCATGTTCCTGTCAAGGAGCTTAGGAGAGCAGCTGCCACATTTTGTTGCATCAAGACTAAAAGGAAAGAAAACTTAGTTGCTAGGATTCCTTAGAGGTGATCAGGCATACAAGGGGGACACTTGTATGTGTCTTGCAAAAAGTACATCGAGTTCTTGAGGAATTCCAACAGCTTGATCAAGTGAAATACAACCGTACCAGACTACCTTTTTCTAGAGCTGCATACAAAGCAGGAATGTTTATACTCAGTGCAATGGTTTTCAGATGAGAAAACCGTTTTCTCTAATGAGAAAGGGAAGTACTCTAGTCTGCCTGCAAGGCTTATTTCAAGAACCTGGTGTTGTGGTTTTGTTTAGTGAGGGGGGGCCTAAGGTGGTAGCTTCTGTAGGAAACTGCTAGAAGTCGCTCCCCTCTGTTCAGTGAACTGACTGCAACCCCCATTCCCTCTTCCCCCCTATGCCGCTGGGGAGGGGAAGGTAGTAGAGATAATGTTAAACTCGGGAAGAGGGAGGGGTGGGGAGGAGGTTTTTATCTTGTTTCACTGTCTCATTATCCTATTTCCTGCTAGTTTTAGTAATAAATGAATAGTTTTCCCAAGTTGAGTCCTGTTTTTGCCCGTGACGGTAACTTTAAGGATTTCTCCCTGTCCTTATCTCAAACCTCGAGCCGTTTTTCTTCTATTATCTCCCCCTGTTCTCTCGGAGGGTGGGGGGAGTGAGAGAGAGACTGCGTAGTCTGGTCCCGATCCGGGCTGAACTATGACACCTGGGTAGGCTGGAAGATAAGGATAGAAACATCTTTATGGCCTTAGTTGGAGATTTCACTGAGATAATAGAAGGTTAGATCAAGCCACTGATGACAGTGGAAAGTTGAATTCTCAACTGATCTTGCCATTAGCAAGTAATTTTTTTGTGCTGCTGACATGATAAGAATAGAAAGAAGAGAATGAAGCAGAATTATTAAATACCTATTGGTGACAGACCAGATTTCATCTCTGGTTTTGGGACCTAGTTGACTTCCACTGGGAATAAAGTAGTAAGTAGCAAGTACCTCATGGTATCTTGTAAATCCACTAAAATATCAACTACAGTAGAAGCTAAAATGGATTTATTCCTAACGTACGGCACATATTAGAGCTGTGGGACCAGGTACTCCGGAAGGTTCTGAGGGCTATACTGTTACCTTCCACTTGGTTTCCTTCTTTGGCCTTTATCAACACAAGGGATGGTATGAGAACACTGCTTTGAGTATACGAGAGAAACGGCCATTTTAAAGCAGAGGACTGTTGCCCAGTTGAGTTGTAACACCTTTTCTTTCACCATGAGAGAGGTGAAGAAGGCATCAGTACGATGGCCTCAGGTCTGGCTGGGCTGAAGCAGAAGCAGCAGAGTGCTCGTGTTGACCTTGTGCTACCTGTGAATGGTATTTTAGCCTGACTTTTCTGGTGTTAAAAGTCAGTCTTCTGACCAGGACGGCCGACGTGCCTGGCAAAGCTTCCAGCCAGAAGATCTGCAGGGGCCGGGCAATGGTCAGGGACCCCAGCTGAGTTCAAATCTGGAAGTGTTGGAAGCGTGTGGAGAGGGAGAGCAAGAAAAACACTGACCACCCCAGCATGCTGGTAAGGAAAGAAAACACTGGAGGGCTGTTGAAATACTCACAGAGGATTAGCACAAAGTTACTGTGTTTAGCACAGGTGTTTCTGTAGCTGTGATCCATTAGGAAAATTTACAATGTTCAGTCACTCACACTTTCTCCCATGTAGTGTGGCAGTTTATTTTACTGGGCTAGAGTACAAAGTGAAGAGGAACACCTGCTGGTATTTTGGTTTTCCTGTAATGTCTAAGCTTTGTGAGCTTTTGTTTAATCTAGGTGTGCTTAATTTTTTTTTTTTTTTTTTTTTTTCTGAAAACATTAAAATAAAACATTTTAACATATAATATTTACAAGGAAAGAGATTTCTCCAGGGACGTGTAGAATTATTCTGTTCTCTGCCTCTGTGGAATTGCGTACTGTAAGCTACTATCACTAGGAAAATTACTGATCTAGCTCTCAGTACATCTACAATCTCTGTTTCCTTTTGGTGACGCTATTCAGTTCAATAAGGAGATCCGACAAGCTGGGAGAGCTGGTTACTAAGTGGTGATATATGTCCTGGGCTTTTGGTCTCGCTGTTTGTTAATCAGGTATTGATTAATATAGCTTGGAAAATGAGCTGGTGTGTTAAATGTGAAGCTGAGCTACACCTGTATTGTCTCAATTTATCTCCAAATAATATAGATTTGGGGAGGGAGATAAAGAAAATAAAATTGCCTTCCTGCTTCGAGGTGGAAGAACTATGTGTTGAATTTCTCTGGGCTTTGTGTCCTGTTCCACGGAAAAGCTGAGGAGGGACCTGACATGGCAGTGGATGAGCACAATGGGATGGGCTTGAGCGTTCAAAGCTTCTACGCTCAGCCTTACAGGATGAGGTTGGATCTTGAACAGGTTGGTTGTATGTTCTTGACTGCAGGGTGGAAGGAGGAAGGACTGTAGATGACCACAGCTATTGGGATAGATCTAAAAGCATGTCCTTTTGTGGACATATCTGCAGGTATACTATTTCTACCTTATCATAACTCTAAGAAGAGAACTAGGTTAACTCAAAAAACAAAAGCCAAAATTTTTGAGGGATTGTGCACCAAGAACTGAGATTAGTTTTTTAAAAGCCTTTGGCTTTATTTCTAGGCATCTAGTTAAATGGCTAAATTTACAAAACAGATCTGTATACTGTGTGTTGCAGTTCCTTTTAAAATTTTATCAGAAATGTCTGTTCCAATGTCCTGTTAAGTTGCATTTGGTACAAACTAGTTCCACTGAAGAAGTATAGCCAAAAAGATCTTTCATCCTGTTATTAATTCAATTATTGACATTAAATGATTATTTAGCTTGTTTCTCATTATAAAATTCTCAGTAAAAAGTTAAGAAGCAAAACTGAAACTCCATAGAATAGATGCAGAAGCTTAAAACTGATCATCTTGTTATTTGAGAAATATGCTTAAAAGGAGTAGAGCTGGATTCTTACCCTTTAATAAAATTAATTATTAATTTCTACAAAGGCAGTGATGAGTTTTTTCTCAAAAGCATACAAGGTGGTACCCAAGCAACTGAAGGTATTCTCTGTTACATGGGCTTTGCTGCCGTGTGAAGGAATGAAACACAGATAAAAGGGAACCCAGTTTGATACTTTATTCCAGTTGAATATGCAGGACTGATATTTAAGGGAAAAATCAACCAACATTATTAGAGCTTGTCAAATGAACAATTTGGTCCCAAAATCTCTGAAACTCCGCAATGTCCTTTTTAAGAATAAAACTGTCATTTAGGGGGCCTATACCAATTTTAACTCGATGACTTTGTATTTGCAGTTTTCTCTCCTCCTACTTTCCTTTTTAAATCTCTTTCTTATTAAATTACTGCTTGTTTTACAAGGAACAAAATAAAAGTGCAGAATTTGTGATGTGGGTGAGTTGCTGTAGCAACATTATCTTTAGAATTCCCTATGTTGTGTGCTTCATTTTCAGCTTTTCCCATCTGAATGCATGGAATAAAATACAGGTTGCTTGATTGTTTTCAATTGTTTATTTGAAAACAAGTATTTCATGATGAGTTTTAAAACGTAGCACCTTCAAAGAAAGGAGGAAGCTTGAAAGAACCTTCATGCTTTGTCATATTTGGATTCTATCTCCTTATTTTTCAAGGAAGAGTTGCCTTTGATTACATATTCTGTGATCTGCAAAATAGAGGTTACAGCACATCGTACATTTTCATGCAGAACCTGTTTAAAACTCACCAAAGT
Source organism: Ardeotis arabs (assembly GCA_011801015.1). Classification (NCBI taxonomy): domain Eukaryota; kingdom Metazoa; phylum Chordata; class Aves; order Otidiformes; family Otididae; genus Ardeotis; species Ardeotis arabs. Next base: position 14,869 of record JAAGAY010007268.1, read on the forward strand.
GATTTGGGAACATGTACTCCATATTCAAAAGTGTATCTGTCCTACAGCCAAAGGTGTGATAGCAGGTGCTATACCTGAGCTAATTTCGAATTGATTACTGTGATTACTTTACCACTTATTACCACTGATTTCTTTTTAGGTGGTGAAGCCTAGATTAGGTAAGTACACATGGCGATGTCTTAAATGTAACTTAATGATTTTTAGGTGCATCTTTTACTGAAGGATAGTCTTAGGTTCTGGAGAAGATAAGACTTATGAGATCTCTAGGTCTGATGAGAAAGGTAATTAAGGACTTGCAGAAGTATGCTCCTGATGGGATTAGGGGTTTTAACTGTAAATTAGACATCCGTGTATTTCCTGTGTCTTCAAATACTTTTCAAAATCAGACATTTTCTTTTACCTTTCGTTCTCTTGAATAAATTAATTCTCTTCAAGCCTTTGAGGACAATCAGTGCCTTATTTTTTCAGACTCTATGGAAGCTCGCCCAGATTTACTGATTCAGTTGCTCTTAACTCATGAAGATCTGAGAGCACTTTGTCTATTGACAGAGCCAGATACCTAGAGGGATTGTTTATGCTCTTCTTTAAGTGCCTAGATAAGAATAGCTTATAGGGGACAGGCAGGCACTTGCATTCAAATGCATTCCACGTATGTTCAGTAATCTTAATTATATGAATAATACCTTCTATGGAAAAAATGCAAGTGGGGAGAATTTTATCTATTAAGAGAAGTTTTCCTTGGGCTTTTTTTGAGGGTCTACAAAGCAAGAGGAAAACATAACAGATGCATGCTACCTTAAAGGGGAGCAGAGACATGCATTAAATTCCGTATGTCTTTTTAATGATGCAATCGTGAATTATGTTCTTGTTGCATTTGTAATGAGAGCATGGAACAGATGGTAAAGGCTTGGTCTGAAGTAACATGTCTATTAAAATTATCCGTGTTACTAAACTGATTATTGACTATGAGAGGATTTCTTAGCCATTGAAATACTCTGTGTGCTGATATGTACTTGATTATTACAGCTCATTACATATGCGCACACACAGAGTGTCTGTGTATGCACAGACATAAATCTATGCCTGTATTAGTTACATGTTATATATGCCTTTAAATGTCAGTTATTACAGTTGTGAAGGAAAAAGAAGCCTGATTCTATAAAAAGCTTTCCACGTGGGTAGACAAGACTTGCTGTAGCATGGTCATGTATCATTTTGTTTTCTTTATCTCCAGTTTAAGCTGGAGCCAAAGTGCAAAGATTAATTTCTTAGATGTTATGATATAAGACATGACACAGACAGCTATGGCATTGTTTTAATTACTCTGTAGAGGCTTTTTTAAATTTTTAGTCGGTATGTTTGACCTATAATCTCTTGTTTATAGATGTATCATATTTCAAGATCTGGAGATACTTGTATTGGCAGCCTTTTTTTTCATCCTAACTGTAATGTTTTCCAATACAAGACATGCACTGAACTGATATTCTCTAATAATTCTGGGTGTTATAAAGTCCTCTCCTGGTACCAAACCCCCCATGTTTTACGGAGTTAGGAAAGTATGAAAGGCATGACAGGAAGTGATCCTAGTTTTTGCAGTTCTTACAAATAAGCTACTCGATGTGTAAAACAAAATTATTCTGACAACTTTGTATTGACTTAAAATGGGTCCCATGTAACATCCTCAAATATGTTCAAGGGGTGCTGGCTACCTGAAATATCTGACTCCTTGATTGCTTCCTTGATCTGAAAAATGATCCATAATCATGGGTATAAAGGCTCCTCAGGGTGTTTTGTTTCAAATGTCAAACTTCAGTGAATTTCTATATCAGGATGTGATGCTGTAGTTCAGAGAAGAGGCTGTGTGCATGTATGTGGCTGCATGTTCTTAAGATCGTCGTGGCTCTGTACAGAGGAAGTACAGTCGCTGGTATTTCCATTGTGCTGCCAGTTCCAGCCAGAGGTGGAAGACAGGAAGGCCACAATAAATCTTGAGTCCGTACACTCAGGAGGAGATATCAGCTCATGGCATTTTTTAAAAACAGGATTTGACAGGCAAATGACTAAATACACTTCTTTAGTGATCCAACATTTCTTCTTAACGAGGCAAGTTGTCATTGACTCTGCT
>JAAGAY010007269.1:0-20217 GCA_011801015.1 Ardeotis arabs
TCTCAAACCTCGAGCCGTTTTTCTTCTATTATCTCCCCCTGTTCTCTCAGAGGGTGGGGGGAGTGAGAGAGAGACTGCGTAGTCTGGTCCCGATCCAGGCTGAACTACGACAACAGGTCTTTACAGACCATGTTGCTAGCAAACATAAATGCTTCTATCAAAGCTGATTGCTGAAAAGACAATGAAGGCTTCATTAAAAAAAAAAAAAAACAATGGAAAAAAGTCAGAATAAACATGGGAATGAGAGTAACAGAGGATGTCCCTAACAACTGTACAAGAAGTTTAAAGTCCAGTTGGTTCCTGTCTGAAACTGGCTGAGTGAAGAGCCCATCCCGACCATCTTTCACCCACTTAATTTCCCGTCACCATTAGTGCTGTCCGGAGTAACATGACGATTCCCAGAGAGACCAGGAACCCTTTAGCCCACTGCTGGCGCCTGCTTCATCAGTGACAATGTTGGCACAGAAAACTGAGGTGCATCTTCTGTCTGAGTACATCTGCACATTAAACAAAATTCAGCACTAAAGTCACCTTGGAAGTGGAAGTCTGATGCTATTCACACACAGTGCATAAGTAACTATACAAATCTTCTTCCTCTCAGGAATCAGTGCTGCGACATAATCATGAAGCAAGGAGATTTAATAAAATCTGGGTTTAGGATACAGCAGCACTTCAACTCCATTCACTTAAGGCCTAGATCCCAGAGAGACACTCTCACCATAACTGGCATTTCAGAGAGTGAGGTCAATGTTTCCTCCACAACAGAACAGAGCATTCTTATTAAAGGTCTGATCTTAAACCAACAAAGAGACTCCCATCGACTTCAGAGCATTCATTTCCATCATGCTTTTCATAATCCCATCAACCATGCAATACAGTTCTGAACAGAACATGAAGAAAATATGTATTACATTTAATACCTTTGAAAATTAATACCCTCTTTCTTTTTTAAAATAGTTCAGATGGTTTCTAGCACAGTCTCCCCTCAGCTCTCAGCTAGGCACTTTGGGGATGTACCTGTAGTCCAGAGCTGGCCCTCTCAAAACTGTAATTTTTTAAAATTTCCACTTTCTTGGACACAGAGAGTTAATTAAAACACTTATCCAGGCAGTGATAAGTGACAGTTCAGTGACAGCTACACGTGACAGTCAGGCTGAGAAAATCTAAACATGAAATCTCAACATGGAAAAAAAACCTGAACACAGATGCATAATTTCAATAGGCAATTCTACATTTTGCTTCACAATCCTGATACCTTACACATGCAGCGTGTCACTCAGATGAAAGAAACTCAAGGAGAAACTAATAACTCATTCAGACAAAAAACACAGTTAGAGGGGGCTGGGAGGAGTACAAGAAAGAAGCCTGTCATGTCTTTCATTCACAGGTCTTCAGTATTTTATCTTCTCTGTTAGATTTTCTAGCACAGAAAATCTTTCTATCACTCTCTCACTTTTCTCTTTGCATATTGTGTATCATTACATCAAAGGGACCCGGGAAGAAAACTGGGCCAAATTTCATATTCAGGCCAAACATATCTTTACAAGACTAGTGAGGCTGAATAGGAATTAAATTGACCTGTTGTTATTAATTTCAATGTATTTCATACAAACAGCAACAATGCACAGTAAAATTAATTTGAAATATTACTTTATTAATTGCCAGCTTCAAATATCTCAGAGTAGATTCAGCCCATTTTACATTTTAATTGTAGTTGAGATGAATAGTGATTGGATTAGATTCAATCTATGTGTAATTGAAATTAATGAATTTGGCTAATGAAATATTTATAGGTGACCTTTCCCTGAATTGATAAAAAAAGCCTGTTTGTTTAAAATATCTTTGATATTTACAGTCTGAGGTTAGATTTAAATTATTCCTTTACATAAGAAGGCTAAACAGACATCTGTTAATCCTGTAGTTTGGCAAAAAAAAATCAGCCATATTGCAGTTTCATCCTGCCAGACATATTTAGTGCTTCTTGTCAGGTATACAAGTGCCATTTCCAAAAGTTAAAAGTCTTACAGAAAATCATTAATGCACTTGTTTGTATGTGAATAATTTATTCTCATCTTGGTCCACCCACCAATTCTACTGACATTTAAATGTGATCTAGTCTCAGGCATGTTGTCATTAATATTAAAGCAATGTGAAACTAGGACACAAGCCCATGCTGCATTAATGAAATTCTTATCAAATTGAAGTGTGTTACCATCATCAGAATTAGCAATGCAGAAATGCTAATATGATTCTCCATGGATTACAGTTGCATATTCCACTTTGTTAGAGCTCTGGTGTTATGATGACTATTATGAAACCCTGGCTGCAAAATACTGACCTAGCAACTTTGTAAACTTTGAAATAACCAGCATACTTATCTCTACTTAGACAGATGTGAAACTATATTAAATTAAAATCAGATAGAAAAATGCATTAAAACTCCCTCAATATATTTTAAAATGTTGAGATGACATAAAATGATAGCATTTATTGAAGTCAGAATCCTCCGTGTCTTCTCATGCAACTAGGCCAACGCTGTCTAACAGACCATTCCTTGAAGAATGGTGAAAGACATTTGGCCTTTAAAAACTCCTTTTTCCCTTCTCCTGCTGCCACCAGTTTCAAGCCACCTGGAATATATGAAAGAGGAACAGCATCTGTGAGATACACAAAGTTGATCATGTACACTCTCCAGCATTGTACAGTTTTGAGTACAGTACTTCAGGAAAGATGTGGACTTACCAAAAGGTTATTAAGAAGCAAACAGCAAGAATTATCAGATCTAGAAAACTTGATGAAAAGATCAAGAAACATCAGGACTCAGCTTAGATTGAGAGGAGGCAGGATAACAGTCTTCAAATATAGAAAGGGCAGTTGTAAAAAGAAAGGCAATGTTTTAATCTCCCTATCCGCTCTGAGAATGGAAAGAGAAGTAATGGCTTAAAAAATAGCAAGGGAAAAACAGAAAAGACTTGTGGGGAAAATGCAACTTTCTAGTGGAAAGGATGGTCAAGCAATGGGGCAGACTGCAGGAAAGCCTGTAGAATTACCACCCTTGGATGTTTCTGGAGCACACTAGGCAAATACCTATCAAGAATAGAGTAAGTCTATTTGATGCTGTATCATACCCAAGACACAGAGTGGTTCTTGTCCTATTTATGATTCCATAAACTCACATGGGCTTCTTTTCAAAATCCAAGTATCTATCGCAGCCATTTCAAAGAACAACAGTTTGCTTTTCCACAAAGTAGATGAGACTAACAGTGTCACTATTTCCAACACACGCACACCCTGGTTCACAAGAGGACACATACTATATCAAGAGTTAGGGCATTTGATTATATTTGATACTCCAAGGTTTTACTGGGAAAAAAAAAAATCCTGTACCACTAGCTTTATATCAGTTAAATTTGCGAGAAAATACTAGAGAAAGAAAGATAAATAGAGAGGTGACAGCATTGTGCATAGAAGCAAAAAGAAAAAATAAAGTCTTTGCCCTGCCAAATATGCTTTCTAAGGACTCAATGTTAAGTAGTTTAGGAGACTTGGTCAGAGAGTTAGATGGATTAAACTCTCAGCAAAACATTGTGACAATTATTTTGCCAGCTCTAAGTTATAAAGTGCTAAGAAATACGAATATGAAAGCAAGACGGACCATTTTAAAGCCTTTAAGTATCCATTTATATACCTCCTGCAGTGTTTATCTCTCAATTTTCCTCTTTTATGACTTTAATGTGTAGATAATCACTGGTCCAAGTATTGCTAAATACAGCGCAATTTAAAACTCCACATTATCTTTATAATAAGAGATTTCAGATAAACAATTCTTGGCTGGTCTCTAGAGACATAAAGAGAGCTCACTATGAATGAGCGAAATCTAAAGCAGCAGAAACAAAACAACAAAGAAAACATGATGGTCACCATTTAGATTTACAGTAACAAAAGTGACACATTGCAGATTGACAAGCATAGCCGTGAATGAATAACTGTAATAAGGAAAGAAGAAGGTCAGCACGTGTTCTGGAATGAGAGTTTTTCCTTACACTTTATGCCTGGGGCTTGCACTTGTTCTTCAGCCCAAGGAAACTCCAAATTTGAAGGTAGCAAATGGGAGCTTCTACCCTACTTGTCCATTTCCTTGTCCTATTTCTTTTTAGAGATGCATTTTACTGTGATATGGGAGTTCCCCTCTTAGAAATATGAAGCTCTTGCTCTCCCCATTTCCTCCCCACTCTCCTTTTCCCTCAGAGCAGACAGTGTGGAAGGTAGAACAAAGAAACCTTGCTTAAAGGAAAATGGGAAATCTGCCTGCAGAACCGCAACACAATCTATGCTGACATAAAACAGAAACTAGACTTTTTGAAACTCCTCAGGAGAGGAGAAGAAATATTCCAATCAAATCGTAGTACCTAAATAACAGGGAAGATCGCTACATTTTGCAGCACCCTGGACCAATGAGCAGGAACCCAGCAGGTCTGGGAACTATTACTCCAGGCAGTATTACTGATGCTTTTCAAGCCCTACAGCTCCAGAGTTGCACTATCAGTAATCTGGGAGACCTGAGATCCCTGTTAGGGAAGGAATTTGGAGCTTCCTGCTCCAAAACCAGAGCTGAATCTACCAGGGTCCTCCCTGGAGCTCAGGCTCTCCCAGATCCCCACCTCCCAGTTCACAGGAAGCAGTCTGGAAGTCTTGAAATCACTGACTTGGAGGCAATGTGCTTAGCTCAGCTTCCTGGAAATTAGAAAACTCAGAAGTTTCTCATGCTCGTGTTTTGCTAAAAGTTTGTAAAAGCATGTAAATATTTGGGCTTTAACAAACTGGTGCCTTTGAAGACCAAGACTTTGTCAAAAAGTTCCTGCCCATCTCTAAACATGGTTAAACTTCAGAGCAGGAACTAAGTGGCCACTAAAAGACTTGGCCACTTGCTCAGTAATCAAAATACAAATGAAACCAAAACCATAACACTTTTCCAATATTACTTTATTTAGCTGCACAGTCACACTGCAGCAGTCACAGGACAGCAATCAACAGCAACTGCAAAGGAAAGTAGGATATGGCTGAGTTACATACCCAGTGCTTTGACTTTACTTCTAGCTTTCAGCTGATAATCAATAGTTTTTAGTGCATCATTATTATGCTGAGACAATACAATAATAACTTTATTAAGAATCATTCCATCTGTATTCCCTGTGTTTGAACAGATATTGACAGCCTGCATAATGCGTAAGAGTCCTCTTTTTCTTTCTCCTTTGTAAACCCATTGCTTGGAAATTATGCATCCATCACTGTTGCTATGGTGACACCCCCGTGGGACCATCCATGACCTCCCAAGACACTTGGCACCTACCCATAATTCTGCGCAATCCACATCAAAGAGAACTAAAAGCAATTACCATATGGATTTGTAATTATCATTTTAGTAATTAAATATATATTGAAACATACACATGGTCTAAGGGACTGAGCACAGACAAGAGGGTGAGGGATTCGAATTCTAATCTTGGGTTGGCTGACTACTTGGCTAAGTTTGATTTTCAGAGGTGCTGAGCACTTACAGCTTACCAAGACTTCAAGTGGAACTCTAAATGCTCCACACTTCTAAAATGCAGGTCTTTAACCTCCCTATCCTTAATTTTCCATTTTGCAAAATGCAGTCACTTTTGCAAGTTTGTGGCTGCTATTCAAAATGAACTACGCAATTACACAGTATTATTTCTACCTTTAATAAAGCACAGATTGTATAGCAATATAATCCACATGTTTATTATTTTTCAGAGAAGCAGAATGTTCCCAGTTAGAAAATTATTTTATTTCAAAGGCCACATTTACTTCAGCAATTCTGAATCTGCAAAAAGAAAATGAGAAAGCTTGGAAACTTCCTTTGCAAGTTACAGATAATTCTCTTCCTAATTACCTTACCTCCTCATCATGAACCTTTACTTCATAAAGTCTATTCTGAGGCCAATGCATACCTGAAAGGACCAGCTCTGATTTTTGTCCTCATGTATAGTACATTTGATTTCAGCTGAGCTAAATTGATAAAGTGATAATAATGTACCTTCCTAGATGATGGAAAGAAAGCAGGAATTGTAGATAAGTAAAAATATATCTGAAAATAAACAACACAGTAATTCAGACAGGTTGTGCACAAGTTGATCTTTTATGAGATCCTTTGTATTTGTGTGTGTGTGCGCCTATGTGTATAAGTGCATATATATATACATGCATGTATGAAGCAGCTGGATATCACACGAAGCTTAAATATTGACAAAGGGTCACATTCTTCATTACCATGTCAAGTGCTTTAACAAATGTAGGTTTGCTGTTTCTCCTACAAAATCATCCTGTCAAGGTGATCTGAGCTAAGGTAGCTCGTCAGCCACATTGAAATCTTCCCCTTTCCTCAGAAGTTAAATACTCTGACCAATGAAAGGGGTGAATTTCCTGAAACAAATTTGGTCTTCTTTCTCCTGCATGCCTGCAGGGCTCGCATGAAGGTGGCAGATCATGACATACAAAAAGTAAGGCCAGGTACAGCTCTGCACCTTAAAGCATCCCACAGCCTTTCCTCTTATATGCTAGAAGACCATTTCTGCAGTTACAAAATCCTTTTAGGGTGAAGGGAAGTCTTTAGGACTTGTGCCTCAAGAGATGCCTATCCACCTCCTGCCAGCAGTGCAATGTAGCACCTCAGCTTCAGAGATGAATCTGTGTTAATTCCTATAGAATTATAGCAGGAAGTGCACAGCAGGAGCAAAATACCATTTTACAAGATCTGAATCCAATGGCTTTCACTAATAAAGACAGAGCTGTGAGCTATTTCTACCACTGATTGTTGTTTAACATTGTGGAGTCAATTAGGTCAAACCAATAATCAATGCATCACCATCTATCCTGTTAACACCAACAGTCTGTGGTCTGTTATGGAAGGCCATGAACATGATTTAAAATAAAGGCAGTTCACTGCACTAGGAAGGAATATTGTGATGACTCAAAAGGAGTCAAAGTGTACTGCATGTGTGTTTAGAGAAGGCTTCAGCATGAGTTAAATTAGCACTAACCACATCTGTAAACTTGCTTGATATCCTTGCCTAGTTTCCAGATAGTATTCCTGCTGTCACTCAAATAGATCATGCACTTAGCGAGAGCTGTCCAGACCTAAGAACTGGTATAGCAAAAGGCTCAGGTAAATTGCTTTTAAATTTAAGTGAGAGGTGAAAGGATTTCAGTTCAAAATCCTTATTCAATTCTTCATTACATTAGTGTAAATCTACAATAACACTGTCAGGAAAGTTATTTCAGACTCATACTTGCTTAACTGTGATGCAAATCTGGTCTTGTAATTTGAATTCAGTCAAAATCAGACATAGAACTGTATGCCTTTTTTGTTACTAAACGATTAAACTATGTCAGGCTTTTTACAATTTAGTGCCTATTTCAAATGGCCGACTTAGAACATGACAGAAAAATATTCAGTTTCTATCCAGTGCTCTTTCATTTTAATTGAAAATATATGTATTATTCATACCAAAAGTTTAATTTAAGTCCCTGGAATGCAGAAGAGAGAGAGAGTTACTGACATCACGTATATAAGGCTTAACCATAACAAGGTATAATAGAAATAGGAAAGGTGTCTACTGTCGTAAACAAGAAAGGTAAATGAGCTTGGACTCCAAAATGCCTACTAATAAGGATTAGGACCTGCAGCAAAGTATATCGTTTCACTGCAGGCCCAGCTTGCTCCCTGCTGAGCTGCAGATATTCCATTAGTGTTTCACCAAAAGCGGTGGCCATAGGATTCAGTAGCACAGTGTGGTGCAATCTAACAGACCTATCTGTCATTATTCAGAAGCAAATGGGTTAAAAATTCTTCATACCCAGGAGCTCTGTCATTCTCAGAAAAAAAAAAAAAAACAAACCAAAGTAAGCAGCAACCTACCACATCTTCCTGCCTGATGTTACAGATTTCTCCTTTGCCAAAGCACCAGTCACCTCAGATAGCATTAGGAACTGTGATCACGCTATTTCATTTTATTCATTTCTATCAAGTGCAGCACACATGCAGCTGTTTCCTTTTCTTCTTCTGTGTGTTTCCTTTGGCTCTACAATCTCTTACACAGCTGTCAACCTAGCAAACCTACAGCAAACATCTGCGTAGGTCTTTAATACAAATGTAACTTACTTATTGTGCCTTACCTATTAGTTCAAGAAACTAACATCACTGAATAGGAAATCAATTTATTGGAAGTTAACTAGCAAAATTTTCCATGGTGTATTGTTACAAAGGATGGTTATACATTCCCCATTTAATTCTAATCTAACACTTCAAAGATGACAAGTGCACATGAATTATAAGAAAGTTAAAATAGGAAGACTACTATAAAAAAATGGAGCTACGCCATTCACCTTGACAAACAGATGCACTGTTTTGACAGCAAGTCACCCTGGGCTTTTTCCTCTTCATCCACTCAAGTTTCATGCTGACCTATTAATTTTAATCACTTGCTGGACTCCCATTTAATGGTTCAATGAATATAATACACTGGTGCTTTTCTTTGCATAATCAAGAGGTTCAGTAAGCAAAATAACTTTTTAAACTTAATATACCAAAAGGTTTCTGTAAACGTTATAAACATTTCAGCTTTTTCTTTATTAATGAAACCTTACCTAAATCATTTTTAAACTAAATTTTATGCCTTTCAACAGACCTATAAAAATATTACCTGCTCCCGACCATGCCACATTCACTCTTCAAGATGTGTATCCTTAATAAGAATAAGGAGCCTGATCCTGTGAGCTACTGAGTCTTTTTTAAAGAGAAGATGAGCCTTTATTTTTCAACATCTTACAAGCATACTCAAATTGCACTCTTTCTTTTCAGGAGCCATTCATTCTTTTCAAAGAAGGTTCTGCTTCCTGAAAGTCTGATGGTTTTAGGACTATAATTAATCCTACAGCACTTTGAACATGAAAATCTACATTGTTTCATAACTCCCACTGCAAAGAAAAAAAATTATTTGCTTCAGCCAACCAATTTTGTGGCCTTCTAGAAAAAAAGTGTCTTTATAATGCATATTCTTAATTAATACTTTCTGTATTCAGACAGCTCATACACATTTCTCTTCCACTTGAACTACTATAATTCCTCTGCACATCCTCCCTTAGCTGAAAGTGAGAGAGACAAATTAAAAAACTCAAAGTAGAAACTCAACCATTACTGCACTTTTAAGAGCCAAGGTAGAGTAAAATGAAGTGACTGAACTTTAACATCAAAACCATGATAAAAAAGGCCATTCCTTGGCCATTTTAATAGGCAATTACAGTAGAGTTACTCAAAAGTTAAAATTCCCTTTTCATAGGGATTTCTGAAATTTCAATTCAATTTCTGAAATTTCATTCTTGTTCAGCTCACAGGGGGAATTTTCAGTTTTTCCTCTACTAGAAGAGGGATCCAGATCCTCGGGTCCTTGACATGAAAACTACAAATCCAGAAATTTTAACTCATTTAGTTGATCAAGCCCTTCCTCTTTATTAAGGTGGCCAAGCCTCTTCAAAAACTCCGTAAATTTCCACGCTCTTGAATTCATGGTAGGCAACTTGGAAATGCTAAAAACATCAATTTAAGCAGAGCTTCTTGGTGCCTCCAGCCTCCCTGTTGTGAAGTTTTGATTCAACTGGAATTTTGCTAAGAGTCAGGAGCCAAGATCCGTTCGACATATAAGTACTCAGCCTTGCCTTGGCAGCCTCAAATCTCTGATCTCACAGTAGCACACTGAACACATCCTGGTGGCAGCTCCAGGAGGCAGCCCTTAGGGTCCTGGACAGTGAACAGAACTTCCAAGCCTGCAGGATCAAAGCGAAGTTTGACATTCTGAGATATCATCCGTAATTATTAAAAGCTAATAAACCTTGCTGATTTGCAAACTTTATTATTAGGTATCCTTCTGTCCATAGAAGGTCCTTGATTGGTATCCCTGAAGAGCAGAGAGCTCCTCTCAGCCACGGAGTGGACGCAGGAACAAAATGGGGATGGGAGTTGATGCGTGAAGGAAGCATCACTAACTTATTTCCACATATGTCAGAGACAGACTCTGAATTCAGTAGAAACTGGATGAAGACTTCTTTGAGCCTAGCTGATGTGGCCGTTCATACACCGGCAGAGGACTTGGACTGTCTCAGCTCCTGAGAAGCCATGAGGTGATAACATGTTTTAATCACTTTTACAGCAGAGCTCTACAGATAAAGGGCTACAAGTGACTTAATGTATCCATTAAATATGTCCCATTGTTAGCAGTACCGAAGATTAATGAGCAAAATGAAAGTGAAAAGATAACACTGGTAGGTGACAGTTTTACTTAATCAAAGAGCCTTCTGGGGCCTGTAGAAGTACATCAGGGTCACAGGGATTTATTTTCTTCCTCGTTTATTTAGACAGATCTGTTTTGCAATGCTGGTATAGAGACTCCTTATATTTACACTATACAAAAGCTGTATTAGAAGACAAGGGCAAAGGTCTCATATTAATAGCTTTTGCCCATGGCTGGCTGTCAGTCTCTGCTCCTCACAATCTTCCTTGCTGGTTTTGGATTACTTGCTGAGGCAATTCAGGTACTAAGCCTACCCAAATCTAAGGGAAGATGATAGCCTCTCCCTGCAATCAATGGCAATAACTAAGTACAAAACATTGCACTTAATTTGCATTTAGGCACCTCACACCTTAAATGTAATAAATTGTACTATATAGAGGTCTCTAATTATCCATTGACCAAAGGGTAAGATTAGGCTTTCCTTGCTGAAGCTTTTCAGCTAGGTGTTTTAAATTAGACTGGGTGAAATTTAGGATACGGCTCAGTAGAGTACCAAGCAGAGCTGGGAGCTCAGATCCCAGAGCAATATAAATCCATTAGCTGAGAGTCTGATACTTCACAGTCTGTGAAATGGAAGTACTTCCTTATTTCACACTGCTATTAAACTATACGTATTAAAAATTATTCAAATACTCAGTCCACGAACATAAGTAACTTCAAATCATTACGTGTTACAAAAGAACATTACAGCAAATATTTTGAAGTTTAAAAGTACCTGAATTAAAGGATATCCTTGGAAGTAACTTCATCTAAATTTTTCAAGGTAACCATTTATTCTTACACTTCACATGTTTGGTACTCAGGTGAGAGACTCACAGGACCTAATTTTTTTTAAGCAATAAGAAATTTCCAGTGGAAGGAAGTATCTACACCGGGTGGGGGAAGTGGGGAATTAGAAAATTGAGTTACTTGAAAAATAACTCTTATTCAAGTTTTGTGAGAAGAAATTAGTTAATATTTGTGAGGCACTGATTATGCAGATAAACGCTCTTGAGTATTTCCATGAGGAAATTAATAACCACATACTCAAAAGAACTAAGTACTACTTGCATAAGGGCTTTATTAGCATGCTTTATTAGCCCTCCACTACAAAGTTGTTGACTATCTGCACATCTAGTCCTTTGTCTCTTAGCTAAATGTAATCAGACATGAAGGACATGAGCCCACACTACGGGTCACTGCCTGAAATTCCCCAAGTAACAAAGTGAAGAAAACTATTGAAAGACAGTGGCAGTCCATGTTACTTCCTGCTATAGGAACAGCGAGACACTACAGAAACGGGCATCAGGTTCTGAGTTTTAGCAAAAACATTCACAGGGAACTCAAAAACCCCTTACAAAGGAAACATATTTTTTTTTTCTCAGCATTCAAGCATATGCAATTTGGTTTAATTAACAATCCAGAATGGTTCCTTTGTCAGGATTATTGTATATACTATGGTAGATTAAAAGCACTTACATTGATTCCAGAAACAGTAAGTAGATTGCTCAGATTGCTATGACAAAAATTGCAGTGATTATTCAAATTTACAAGTAGAAGTTTTGCAAGTGCCCCTTTTTCCCTTTCTCTTAATAAGATGGCATGGGAAAAAAAAAAATATTTTCAGGTGTTTTCCAATAGGTACCTAGTATTTAAAGTATCTGTTTTTTTTGTGGAAACATAAAGCATCTACAGTAAATTGAGAATATGCACTTACTAATTTGGAAAAATTATAGTTATTCATGCTGTAGCTCTAAATCCTCAAGGCATTTTTAAGTCATTCAAGAAACTAGTAGTTGCACAGCACAGAATGAAACTTCATAACTAAAGCATGTTACATCTGGGAAAAGTTCCTTGATGAGCAAAGCTAGCTGTTAAATTGGGGAAAAAAAGTCACATTGATTATGGTCATGAGTCCAAGACAAGCTTAATTAAAATCAATGGAGAATTTTCAAGTAAAAAAAAAAGAGAGCAGCAAAGTGTTATCTCTTAATTATGTTACGGAAATTTTCTCTAATTGATACCTGTCCCATGTCACTGTAACTGAAGCAACCTACAGATCTCAGCCTATAAATGTTACTTCACATTACCAACCCTGGAGCTTAAGTGAGAGATGGTCCTTTCTCCTTTCTCTACTCCCCCCACAGACAGCCCTGTTCAGCTTTTCTTTGGTGGCTTTTCTTATTTTCCTGAAAACTATGGGCGGTGTTCTAAGACAGAAGGGAAAGCAGGAGCAGCAATTCTGTCTGGCTTTTCCACTGACTTACATGATCTGCCTAGGCATGTCATTTCTACCCTTGTTTCCCAGTATTTAAGTGCATATGATTATTCTTTAAATGTTCAAGACACTGCTCAGAGAGACACTGCCAAACAGTCCAAAACTAGATATTTTTACTTACATGATATCCAGCTAGTTTCAACTGGAGTAAAACAAGGAGTAAAGTCTTACATGTTCTATTCAATCTCTGTTTTTTCCTGACAAGTTGCAAGGGCTCTCAAATGTTGAGCAAGCCAGTGTGGCTAGAGAGCTATGCAGCAGTTCTTGGAGAATGGCAAAGTACCAGAAGCAAATGCCAAAGTCATAAAAAAGAACAGGACTACCACACAGATACTAAATGCCACTTAGTGCTCATGTATTATGAGTGACTTGATTACTCTTATGACTTGTTCTTTCAATACAAGAGTTCTTTCACATTGATATCCGCAGACAGCTATCATCTTCCCCAAAGAGGTCCTGCAGTTACATCTGCTGCTGCTGAAAACCATCTACCAGGTCTTAGAGACATTTCTGCTCAATATTTTCCTGCTCTGTATGCTCTCTAATAATTTGTTTTCAGGTTTTTCCCTTAATTCTGTTCAAAACAAATAGGTAGAAACTAACTGATGTCTCAAGTCACATGTAAAGATGCACCTGCACAAAGTTGACTAAAAATTAGTGACTAGGATTCAGAGCCTGCTAGGATTCCTTATCCAGGGTCTAGCACAATCTGGATCCTAAGAAGAACATAGTCTACATTTTTACTGGGACTTTTGATAAGGTGGGACAGCTAAAAACGATTTTAAAAGGATAAATACCCTTCTCTTGGTTGCCCTATTCTCAAAAGAACTGGCTATTAGGCATGAATGAAACAATCCCTGTGATTCTACTGAAGAACAAAACTAAACCCTGCTATTCTCATGACAGCTTTCCTGTTCTTACTTTCTGAACACAAATTACTACTCACACATGCTAGCAGTGAAGCTATGGTCAGCTATGGTGCTAATAGGCTAGTAATCATCCCTGATACAGTACTGTTCATCAGATGGTGCTCTTTAACAGATTCCCACTGGTGTTAGAAAAAGCTCTAAATGACAATAAAGATGGTGCTTAATCTTGTCAAAAAGAGTTCACTTGAAGTTTCAGACACCTCTAAGTCTGTAGTACCTACAACTATGGAAAGAAACAGAAGCAATTTGGGTCTGCTAACATCTTCTTTGCCTGGTTTGTTTTCTTGTAGAAAACTGCACATAATAAAAACAACAGCTAATGAAGAAAGTTAAGTTCTCTTCTAAATAACAGGGAATGTAACCAAAGCATACGCCTCCCATTAGAGTATTAGAAAAAAAGATTTGCCAACTAACTTAACACCACTGTTCCACTTTAATTAACCGCTGCTCCAATTAATTATTAATTTTTAAAAATTAAAAAGGCCCAAGTCTTCAGCTGACTTCAGAGAAGTGTTCAGCCCAATGTACATGATAATAGCTAGGTTAGGACTCTTTCCATCTAGGCTCATTACATGTATCGTAAGAGGCCACTAATTAAAACAGCAAGTCATGCGTAGCTACATTTATTACACTGTCATACTCAGGAAAGAGGGGGGAAATTCCTACATAGCCTTTTCTTCTTTTCCCCCTGTCAGGCTCTCTAAACTTGAATATCCTCAGAATTGAATGGAATAAATGTCAGCTAAGTATTATACATTTTGATAATCTTATTGGAAATAGCAACAGTAGCTGTAATTTTAATGCAGAACTACCTCAAAGCTTGTAGTAGATTTTCAAACCAAAACTACTCTGGCTGAACCCGATGAAAGGCTGGGGCTGTGCAGGTGATCTACAGTTCAGAAGAAGGTAAGGGAAGATCTTGTACTCATTCCTCTGAGTAAACCCTCTCTGGCCCGTTCGTGTGCTGAAGTGAGAAGATAGGGAGTGAAGCATCTCCAGCTCCCCCTGGGAAGGGTCCCTGGTGGGGCAATAGAGGCTACAGAGGAGAGAAGAGTATATCAGCAATGTTATTTGAATATTTAAGCAACTTCCATTCCATATTAAAAATACGTATAGCAGCTGACATTAGAAAAGCAAGCAGAGAAATATTGCAGATACAGTCTGTAAGCATTTGAAGAGCAAGAAAGTCCTGGAAGAACTCAATCACTGATAGTTTGTAGAGCATGATGCTTCATTTGAGCTGAAACCCTTAAAACGTCATGGCAAGCAACTGAAAAAAAGCTACATTTCCAAGGAATATTCATACATTTGTGGTACTCAAAGCCAAAGCAAGCCTTGATGGGTTTTTCACAAAGTCAATTATAAAACCCTCTTTGGGATAGAATACCTCTTAATATGAAAATCAGTTCTCAGCACTTTATATATGCTCTGTTATTTTAACAGATAATACAACAGAGTTTCTACTCTACATGGTGAATTATGTCTGAATATAACCATGGTGATTTCTTTTATATCATTAGTTTTTCTTAAAAACGGTTGAGTCAAGTGAATAGAGTCAAAGATACTACACATCTCTTTTCATTGCCCGTATTCTTTTGGAATAATCTAAAGTTTGGATACTCGTGAATGGAGGCAAGATTACAAAATACATCCTCAAGGAACAGCATTCTCAATCTTTAAATGCCAGTGTACACAAACAATAAAAGGGGAAAATGTCAGGGTCTTGCAGTACATCCAAATCCAATGGTATTTTCATTTCAACCTTCCGTAGTATACTGGTTACTCTGAAAGGCACACTAAAGTCTTGGACCTGTTCCTCGTTTAGTAAATTGAAAACTAAAATTGCACCTGTCTAACACAGGAGTCAATTAGAAAAATGTGTTTCATTAAAGATGGTCTTCCACCAAAATTGAAGTGCTTCATGGAATTACCTTATCAATAAGCCTTCACTGGTAACCCCAGTTGTCCTGGAGACTCTTGTGACTTCTAGGCATTCCTGCATAGAGCCAGGAGACTGAAGCCCAAAAGCAGAATAGTGGTTTCTGAGAGGTCTCCCTGTCATGAGTCTGTGCAAGGTCAGACCATGCTGAGGTTTTGGAAGTGCACCTAGAGGCAAGTCCTTCCATGACGTTGTTCATTATGGGAAGTGAAAGCATTCAGCCCTGACAGGTCCCACACTTTTGGAACCTACCTCTCCTCACATGTCAGGAAGCCCATGAAGTCAGTGGGACTAGTTTGGAGGCCCAGAACAGACATCACATTTGACTCATAGTAGTTTGCATTCTCCAACTTCATGATGCCAGGGCATAAAATGGGAAAAAGCAAGAAAAGACTGGAAGACTGGATAAAAGATTCAAAGATCTCTTCAACTCAGACATCTGTGTAACATCAGTCATCAGCAAGAGATTAGGTCACGTACTCTGACAGCAGCCTGTGTTCAAACACCACTGAACTATCTATCTTTTTGATTTAAAAAAAAACCTGTTTCGTATTTAGAAAAAACACCCACCACCTGTCAATGATCTTCCAACTTTTAAATAAATTCGAAGGCTATCAGAAAATGCAGTATAACGAAAGATATTATTTATAGTGATACTTGTAAGAATGCTGTGATAAGGAGTGTTTCATAGAAAACCTGTGTTTACAGGACTCCCAGATAAGTTTTCAGGCCAATAATTGAACAAACACTCACATTTCAGCATGTTGGTTGAATGAAAGCACTAATTTTTTCCAGACCCTTTCTCATGACTGCTCTACAATGTAATAAAAAAAAGTTAGGTACATTTCTGAGTTCTGCCTGCTACCTTCCTGGCTCAGCAAGAACATTGCCAACAGCCACTCATTTGTAGACCAGAAGGTGACATAGAAGCATTCATATCTTAAAGGCAATTCTGACTCTCTTGATGGACCTCTTATCCAATGTTCTTATTTCTCCAAGTAAATAGCTGCAAGATGAAATCAAAATGTAATAAAAATGTTGAACTCAGGATTCCCACTGACATAAGAACTCAAAATCAGAAAAAAATTAAAATTTTAACAGCTGACTGATCTAACTTAGATTACGTGTTCTAATGGTGTAATGAAAAAAAAGAAGATTTATAGCATAAAAGTACTACAGATTGCAAAGGAAAGTCCTTAATACAAAGAAACCAGGCAATATAAAGAGAAGTATAAGAATCTTTGAGACAGAGAAAACAGGTTTGCATTTGAAACAATCTTTTGAAGGGAGAGCAAGTAAGATAAAGAGTGCCAATGCATCCCCCGAAGGCCTTGAAAGCAAAGAAATAGCAGGCTCTGGAAATGATCATATTTTTTTTATGTTAAAGGATGAAAAATAAATCTAATTAGTTAGCAAAATGCGATTTTATTCCATTTGGAGTTATTTTCCAATACATTAACTTTCTCATTAGAATTCAGTTTTGTTTTGCTAAACAAAAGGAACCACTTCAACCCCTGTGGCATGAAGAATCATCTAGAAGATGAGTTGTGCCCCAAATTACTGCAAATAATTGAATGCAAGTTCTACACAGTAACACCAAACAGAAGCACTTGGGGAGAAAAGCCCAGCCTGATCGAGCAGGCAGCTAAGTAATTAGTACCATCATTCACATGTCAAAAAAACAAAAACAAAAACAGATTTGGAAGTAGTGACTAACCAGTACAAAGCAAGTTCAAATAGCCACTACTTTTTCTCCAGTCCCTCTTTTTCCCTCCTCTTCCATATTTTCCCTTGCAGTTGCACATTCTCAGCAATGTTATCAGATGACATTAAACACAATACTGTTCTTCTAATTAATCTTGCAGTTTAAGATACTTTGATCCATCAGTACAAAGAGTCATCTACCTACACAGCTTAAGTATATCTAAAGGAAGCTATTTCAGTTCACTCCATCTGCCTCTAAATGAAACGGCCACACTAACAAAAACAATGTTCTATATAGGGTCTTGCACAAATTGCTTACATACCAGTTTATGTTACACTAGTACAACCACCAAAGTTTGATGTGGTTTCCATTTAAATCACCAGAACATCAGGTCAGGGACTGTCTCAGTACAGCTCTTTTCAGCTTTTAATATAACAGGACTACGATATACTAAAGCATCGTGCTACTTCTGGAACAGAAATATGTTTGAAAGACATATTTAATTATGAAAAATAGGGACAACTCTGCTACCATTAATCTGTGTCAATAGGAGAGACAAAAAGGGAGGGTTACTGATGTGACTGTTCCAAAACTCATGTTCTTGATCTAAGCAGCTAGTTCAAATAGGAGAAGTCATAATTTTATTCAACTATAGACATTTAAAAACTGTTCTCCCTGTATTCTGCCCATAAAGAAATACAAAACCTCAGTCACAAAATATGTTTGTTAGCTCTAAAGACCACAGCAGCAATTATTTGCATTGGCTGAGTTGCTATACTTCTGATCAGTTATTACAAACTCAAAAAGCTCACCAATAACTCCATGTACTGCTCAGAGGAAAAGGACTCTGTGCTTTTAAGCAAAGCACTACCTCTGATCTTGAGTTTTTATAGGTCTATGAAATGAGTTACAGTAATCTAGAGTTCTCATCTATAAGGAAAATAAGAATTCAAAGGAAAACAACTGATATAATTATATCTAAAATTAAAAAAAAATTTAAAAAAGAGGAGGTTGAAAACAAAATCTTTACTTCCATGCCAAAACAACCCTCAGGCTAAATACAATTTGGGAACAATTGCACTGAGTTTAACTTAATTATGTTAATCATTTTGATAACTGATTGCAAGAAGAGTATGGCTGGCATCTGTGAAGCAGAGCAAATCGAGCAAGGAGACAGATGAAAAGCTTGTTCGTCCCTGTGGGACAGGGAGAAAAGAGAGGCAATTA
Organism: Ardeotis arabs; assembly: GCA_011801015.1. NCBI lineage: Eukaryota > Metazoa > Chordata > Aves > Otidiformes > Otididae > Ardeotis > Ardeotis arabs. The sequence goes on from JAAGAY010007269.1 coordinate 18,428, forward strand.
CCATCTGCATCACAGGACCACTTCAGCTGCGAGAAGGACATGGGGAAAATTACATGTGCCAAAACCAACATTTCTACTAAATCCATGAATTTTAGGCATGTCTTTTGAAAGTATTTTACAGGTTTCCTGGGAAATGGAGCTTAAGCTGTCTGCCACTAAAGTATGGTCATCAAAAGAAGCATGGCCGGCAGGTTGAGGGAGGTGATTCTGCCCCTCTGCTCTGCTCTCGCGAGACCCCACCTGCAGTACTGCATCCAGCTCTGGAACACTCAGCATAAGAAGGACATGGACCTGTTGGAGAGAGTCTAAAAGAGGGCCACAAAGATGATAAGAGGGCTGGAGCACCTTTCCTATGAGGACAGGCTGAGAGAGTTGGGGCTGTTCAGCCTGGAGAAGAGGAGGCTGCGGGAAGACCTTATAGCGGCCTTGCAGTACCTCAAGGGGTCCTACAGGAAAGACGGGGAGAAACTTTTCAGTAAGGCCTGTTGTGACAGGACTAGGGGTAATGTTTTTAAACGAAGAGGGTACATTCAGACTAGATCTAAGGAAGAAAATTTTTACGATGAGGACGGTGAAACACTGAAACAGGTTGCCCAGAGAGGTGGTAGATGCCCCAACCCTGGAAACATTCAAGGCCAGGTTGGACGGGGCTCTGAGCAACCTGATCTAGTTGGAGATGTCCCTGCTCCTTGCAGGGGTGGTTGGACTAGATGACCTTTAAAGGCCCCTTCCATCCCTAGGTATTCTATGATTCTATCATTGAACTGAGAGGGCTGCTGCTCCCTGTTCCAGAACCACATGCCTGGTGAACGTGAACACAGTATAATTTAATCTGTTTTTTTAGCCTGGCCTTATTATGACACCATGCTTGAGAAAAAAAAAATTAAAATCGTAACTGGTTCCTAGGTTCTATTCAAAAACAAGTCCCACTGGAATAAATTTTGAGAAGTATGATCAACTTTAGTCTGCCATTAACTCTTCCTTCCTTTTGACTTTAAAAATTAATCAATTAAGTGCTCAGCTCCTGTTCAAGTGGTCCAATAATTCCACAGGTTTTTTCAGGTAAAGAGGGAGGAAAGTCTTATTAGGAGCTTCTGCTGTATAGCTGTGATTCATAGCTTAATATTTTGATTGATAATATCCTTCAATATTGAGGTGCTATAAGGAAGTTTTTCAATATATTGCCCCAGCACCATGTCCTTTCCTCTAGGTCTCTCTCCCCAGTCCTTCAGTTCCCCTGACGAAATTAAGGACTGGTATTCACAGAATCATAGAATCAACGAATGGTTTGTGTCGGAAGGGATCTTTGAAGGTCATCTAGTCCAAGCCTAAGGGACACCTTCAACCAGATCAGGCTGCTCAGAGCCCCCATCCAACCTGATTTTGAATATGACCAATGATGGGGCATCCACAACATCTCTGGACAACCTGTTCCAGTGTTTCATCACCCTCATAGTAGAAAATTTCTTCCTTATGTCCAACCTAAACCTACCCTCTTTCAGTTCAAAATCGTCGCTCCTCATCCTGTCACTACAGGCCTTGATAAAAAGCCTCTCTCTGCCTGCCCTACAGAAACTGTTCCAGACAAAAGAAATGTCCCTCTATCATCTCTGTTTTTACTCCTCTGCTCATGATCCATCATCTACTCTACTTACAGTGCAGATCTGTTCATTGCTTGGCTTTTGTACTTTATGAAGCAATTTTAAATATTTAGGGCATTAGATTCTTCTAAAGCTATTCTGTTCTCATTTATTAAAAAAAAAAAAAAAAAAAAAAGAAAAAAAACCTAC
>JAAGAY010007271.1:0-19800 GCA_011801015.1 Ardeotis arabs
GCTGTAAAGCCTCCAGTTGGGGAGGGCTACTGGGAAGGTTGTGGTGTTCACTGGGAATACAAAAAGCTTTTAGCTAAAGTTTTATGTGCTTCAAGTTTGTGCAAGGCTTTTAATATCATTTAGGCTTTTAATGGCTGTTTAGAGCTGTTAGTAAAGAGGTTTTATTTATTGTAGGGCTCCTGATGCTGGTGTTCCTTGGGTAATTAAAAACGAAAAGGGCTGACAGCATATCTAATGCAAAGAGGATGCAGCCTCTCATTGTCTGCATCTCGTGTAAACAGGTCCTCTCCTTACCTGTCAGGAGTTAGATCTTCCTCCAACTCTGACACCTTTTTCTTCTTGGTTGCCTTTTTTTTCTGAGGACCAAAAAACAGGCAGGAATTACTGACCTTAGTACTTAATACACCAAAGCAAAGCAAGGGCCAGACCAGCAAATGCTTCAGTGTCTGAACATGGCCCTCGTTACTGAAAAACCCAGAGGGAAAATTCACATCCCCGCACAGCCTGAGGGAAGGAAGTCATGTCCCCATTTATAAGGTCACAGGAGATGTTCTCATGTATAAGTGCCTCACCAAGGCATGGGAGAGGTGAAGCACCCTTGGGCTGAGGAGGTTTGTCCAAGCAGGACCTGAAACCAGCCCTCCTGACTCTCTGGCTAGCCTCCTACCCATCAGATAGCCTTTTCTTTCCTAATGCCTTGGAGAAGCAGCTTGAAGAGGTCAGAAAAACTTGGCCCGCTCTTCTCTTGATATTTTCATCACTCTTTCACTAAGGGAAGACTTTGACTCCTGTGACTAGATTCTTTACATGCTGCAAAAAAACCCCATGGAAAACATATAGATATGAATAAGTGATGTCAAACTCCTCCATTAATTATACCTCACCAGGTATAATTATGGTTAGGGAGGGGGCATCGTTAATCCATGCTAGTGCCCACCAGTGGTGTCCATACTGAAGCTCTGCGAAGCACTTCAGAATTACTTCAGTGGAACTCCTTACACAGCGACATTTCTGCACAATGAGACTTCTTCAATGGCTTAAACTTAAGCATGGGCTTAAACTTGATCAACTAAGCATTTAAACACATGCTTAAGACAGGTTATTGATTCAAAAAATTTGTTGGCTTTTCTGGTTTTTTTAGTAGTGAACACTTCTGCAGAACTCTAGAGGCTATTCTGTTTGGTTAAAAACCAATCCTAAGCAATTAGCTGGAAAATGCTGGGTTTTTCCTAGAATTGGTCAGCAATATTCAGAAACTTATTTTAATTTTTCAGGGATGGCCATGATGTAAATAACCTATGATGCAATCACCTGTTAGTGTTTACAATGCAACAAAAATAATCTAGGTGAAAATGTAAATTAAACCTGGAACTATATGGATAAACTAACTGGGAAGAGGTGATGGCTTTTAAATTTTGGAGTAGAATAATGTAAACAATTCTGTTTCTGCAGAACTACACCTCAGGTTTCTTTACATAAATAAGCTTGGCAGCAAACGCTCGTTAGAATGAGCCAGCGGGGTTTAGTTTGAAAGAAAAACGGGGAAAAACAAAGCCTGTGCCATGCTGTTTTGACAACTGAGGAAATACTGGGACTCAGTGGCTTATTTCTGGTGTTCCTCCAGCTTTGTCTCTTTAACCTTTCTTCCAACAAGCTTAGAAATTGCATATCATGGGGTCTGACTGGGGAGAAAAGCTTGTTTCTACCTATGGAAAGACACTAAGCATATGCTGAATTTATTGGCCAACTGGTGTTGTCCTCAAGGCAGCTTTGCTAATAAAGTAACTCAAGAGCAAAACAAAATTGAACTATGCAGGGGGAAAAATGTGTTTTCCTAATTAACATCAGCATTTATGGGAAATTTGGCAAACACTGAGATGTGATATGGGGAGATATGAATTGTAGACAATGGCTTTCCTCCAAAGGGTCTTATTGGGAGCTGCTTTTATTTAGAAAATGCTAATGTTTAATGAATGTGAACATGCTCATCATGTATAACGGCAATCTCCTTGTTTCTGTCTCTGAAATGTCAGCCTGGCTTCTGTGTAGCCATCCATTCACTCGGTTATTTTCTGATTTGATAAGTCACACGTAGCGAACTGCATTAGATGTTAGCTGGCAGATGACAGAAGACCATCTTCCGTGCTCGGTGTGGTGTCTCGTCTGACTGTGTGGGCTCATGAAACTGTTTTGAGTAGCTCAGAGGTTGCCACGAGCAAACACGGACCTGACTTCAGACCAGATTCCAGAGCTGAGTGTCTCTGATGCCAGAAGGGAGAGGGGTAGCCAAAATGTCTCACTGAGGGAACTGTTCCATGTTGGAACCGCGCGATCTGTGTTGCCTGTTGGCCATGATCACAGAAGCCCTGCTGCCGTCAGCCGTCCCCAGCTATTGCCACCAAGTATGTGGAAAAGTAAGGATGGGGAAGTACTCCTGTGGTTTAGGGGACATGGCAGCGTACAAGCAGCAGGCTAGGAAGTGTTTGAGCGGATTCCTCGGATCATGTGTGATGCTTGGCTGGGAGGCTGAGCAAGCACAGATTTGCACTGTGTGTGCAAATTGACAAGTCCTTTTCCGCAGCGTCAAGATACAGGGAGCAGCTTCTGATACTGGTACTGAAAAGTTCTGAGACAAAGATGATCCCATTGATTAAGTTCTTTGCTCTGATCTATAATCCCTGTTGGATTTAGCTACAGCATCCAAAGAGGTTACATCCCCCACAGCTGGCTGAGAGCTCTGGGTGCTAATCTCCATCAGCTCCAGAAAGTCCAGCTGCGATTGTGAACCACTGTCCCCAAACCCACCCTTTCCTCCGATCTGACCCAGCCTATCTTCTGGCATCATTCATGATGGCTTTGCTCTTCTTGCCTATCCAGAAGCAATTTTTACACACTTAAGTTCCCATGTCCCCTTTTTCTGTTGGTTTTTTTTTTTCCTTCTGAATTCTGACCATACCTTTGTGTATGTGTGAGTGCGTTAACTCGCAATGAGTTGCTTTTACTTCCAGTTGGATGGGAAACTAATCCTTAGGGGAGCAGGGCAGGAAAAGCAGCACAATGGGCTTGGAAAAAGCACTTTGATAAGCACTTTAATGGAACTTCCAGGTCAGTAACTGCAGAGAGCTGCTCTGCCAGCTTTTATGTTGGGTGGAAACCCAGGTCTGCGGTGGCTTACTTGGCTGCAGGTTCCCAAGAGAAACATCCTTGGCTGCTAAGTCCTCTAGGTACTATGGTTATGTACCTAGCATCCACCTAGAAGAAATACTTGTAAAGCTGGTGATTTGTGTTGATCCACCAGATCAGAAGCTTGGGCTGTTGTCAGAAAGGGATGGACTCAGAGGAACAAAACTTGACTAAATGTTTGTGCTGGCACAAGGATGCCATTAATTTTTAGAAATCAAATACTTTGGAAAATTTGTTTTTCACTTCAGGTGCTTTATAATGGGCTCCTGTAGGCTGGGTGGGGACTTAGACTTTCTGATATCCCTCACTAGGAGGCAATCTCCTGTCAAATCTTTTCTCAGCCTGAACCATGGCTGGGCAGATGGCATAGTGCGTAGCGAAGAAAAATGCAATTTGCAGCGGAGGTGGCCCACAGTTCTTTGTTTCTGTTGTATCCTCATCTCCTCTCTTGTGACAGCCACAGGAGCTCTCTGGAGTCCAGCACAGTGTGCATCTTAAGGAGAACGCTTCTCCTCTAGACTCTATCAGTGCTGGACCCATAAGGATAAATAATAGTGGGACAGTCTGTGGGGTGAGATGCTTCCAACACAGATAGGATCCAACAGGATCCATGCTTCAAATGATAGCTGAGTGACTTGTTGAGTATTAGGTGCAATCTAGTTTAGGTATTTCCAGACCAGCCTACTGTTCTGGAGATCCGTTTGAAATGAGAAAAGCAACTTGCCTTTCCACCCAAAATGATTCTTCCACAAAGGTGGCAAATGGGGTTTTTATCTTCAGGGGCACTAAGAGCAATTCTTGGTAGGGTTAAGTGTCAGCTTTCAGTGTTAAGCAGTATTTGAAGGTTTGGGAGTCAGTGATAAAGGTCAGCGTAGGAAGTACAGTGCATGGAAATAAAGGAGTGGCCTGCTGGTATGCTTGGAGCTGTTAAATTTTGTTTATTTAAGACCTGAGCCATCTGAAACACGGAATGGGAGGGAGCAATTAGCTTCCTTTAGGCTTTCCCTTTAGAGTCCAGTTCCAAAGTGTCCTCACTGAATTCCCCACAAAAGGACTTGCAAAAGGATTTCAAACTCAAATTATTTCCTGTGGGGCAGGCAGATTTAAAAAAATATGGACTTGACAGAATTTTTTAGTTGTAAACTACTCATCTTAAGGTGCACTTGAAAAGGCAGAGGACATCTACCCCTGGCCAGTGACTATTCCCTGACAACAAAAAAAGCCCCGGTTTTCCTGTGATGCCTTCCTCCAAAGAAAGTAGAAGCATGTTCTTACAACAGATGGGATGGCCAAATGTGGCATCATGAATTGGGGTAAGTGCCCCTAGACAGGAAAGTCCACTTTTAAGAGTTCACTTAAAGAAATTACCCCCGCTGCCCCTTCCCTACTGACAGAGCGCAGAAAAAGGCTTGTATTCTCTGAAGAACATTGAATCCTCCTGAGAATGCTTGTCCTTTCAGAATATCCCTTTTGGGAGGAAAAGAAATGTTTTAGATGGTGCTCCAGATGTGTTCCTGGGTACAAAGATAACCCAAGCCCACTGTTATTTCACAGTTCAGAGGGTGGATGGATGGGACCCAGCGTGTGGTAACCCAAGCCTTGAAAAACTCTTGCTGAGTAACAAATTAATAATCTGCTTCCAGAGCTTTCTGGACCATTTTATCCTTTTTGTCCAGGCTAGGTTTTCACAAAGTGGATCTGAAGCCTGCGTGCACTGTGTTGGTTTAGGGGCTGAGATATTTATGCAAATACTAATTAGAAAAAGCCTTTTTCATGATGTTGACTGGACATTTTAAACAGCCTTGCACAGGGAAAGATGTGTTTTGACTAAAACTGGATATCTCCTTCCATTCCTCACCTCTAAAATAGAACTTATTTTTTTTTTTTAATTTTTTCAGAGAAAGTCTTTAGGGAACTTGTATTATTTAATTAGTACTTCTTTTCCCTCTTTTCCCCTTCCTTATTCTCTCAGGCTACTGGCACAACCTGGGAAAATAAAAGAAGTTAAATAACCTCCCTCCACTGAAAACCATTCCAATACTATATTGAAGGAAAAAAAAAAACCCAAAAAAACTAACCCTAACATAAAGCTTTCTAATTCCAGTGTGACATTTTGCAGCAGTGATTTGCCCAGTTGATCTGAAGCCATCTGCCTATGGCAACTTTGGGAAGATTGTTGCAATATTTTGTCTGTGTATCTTAAGCCTCACTATTTTTGAAACAGAGTTAGCAATCCAATTGGCATCAGTTTTTCAGAGCTGCTCCGGTCTTGCGTTATTAAATCGCTCCTCCACCTTTGTCAGGTGAAAGAACATTTTTAAAGATAATTTGTGTAGAAGTACGGCGACAGCAAGTATTTGCACGCTAAAAGGATTGTAGAAATGAAATACAACATGAGGCTAGGGTTGGCTATTTGCCCTGAGGATTTGAAGTGAATCTGCTGATTGAGTGGTAAGGTCTGTAAGCTTTGAGTTATTTTGCACTGACATGATCTACGGTTTAAACGCCTGGGTAAGGAATTCGGGGAATCACGGGCTGCGGAACGCCGCGTATGGTAATGCTGTGAAACTAGATGTGAAAATGAAGCGTGCTGTGTTTCAGTGGGTAGCACGTTAAAAGAATGTGTGTCTTTAACCTATTTTATAGGCTTCAGTAAATTTGGATTAACTACGAGTTCCCACACCCTTGAACAGTAAGTAGCAGCATAGTTAAACAATGTGTACCTGGCTGTGGGTGATCTATGTGTTACAGATAAATGAAAGGTTACACCAAGACATTCAAAGTGAATTTTTTTTGCTGTACAGTTTAGAAACTCATTAACCAGTTCCTTTTAAGTAAAGGAAAACAGCCAGCAGCTGGAAAACTTACTGGTGCCCAGACCCATGCCTTCCTTGGGAGACTCTGTTAATCTGAACCCATCACCTTAGAGATGGACTGCTTGGAGTTTTCTTTTGGACTGGATCAGAGGATTTTAAGAGGGCGTGTATCCCTCTTGAAATTCTGACTTATCTTGTAATGATTTGTCTCTGGAATAGCTCAACTTGTCCTAAGCAATGCTTGTAAAGGTCGAGGAATAACAATAGATAAAGGAAAAGCCATAGGTGAACAGATTTGTAAATGCTTCTGACTTGAGATTCAATAATTGTTTAGGGTGGACTTTTTGATACCGCTATCTGTGAGGCCACATCTGGGCAAAGAACAGATATTTACCCTGAATTCTCTCAACTTGCTGCTCTTACCTTTTCACGCTTCCCTTTTTTCTGTTGGTCACTTTTGTCTCCATCCACAGCCAGTCTGAGATTCTCCAGTTCCCGTCGCATCAATTCATCAACCTGCCCGGACACAGACAGTTGAATTTTCCTAAGCCTTCTGTTCTGCCACCACACCTCGGCCAAACGTTCAGCTAAACAAGTGTTAAAGCAAAGAACAGACAGTAGGGACTCCAGAAGGTCTATGGCAGGGCCAGTTCTTACCGCTGTAGAGAAATACACACCGGCAACGCGCGTTATTAGTGTCCTCTTACTATTGTAAGCTCACCTGCACTCTGATCTCTTCCTCCACTTCTTCCCGTTTCTCTTCTTTGATCAGCTCCAGGTCGTGATCCCAGAGAACATCCCATCCCTTGTCTCTGTTCTGACAAATGACTGTTATCCGAAAGAAAGAAAAAAAGACAGGGAAAAAAAAGTTACAGAAGCTATTGGTTTCTCCAACTGCTTCTGGAGGCAAAAAATAAGTAGTTGTAGGGAGCTTTTATTAAATTATGAGCTGTATGAAAGTAGCAGGCTCTAGGGACCCTGACCAAGTTCAGAGCTCTATTGTGCTCGATCTGTAAGCCTTGAGGTTAACTTTTTTGTCTTAGGCTGTGAACTCGTAGCAGGTTTCGGGAGGATAATGGGATATGGAGGTTGTCGTTTTCTGGTTGGAAAGATGAATGCCTGGAGTGGTTCTCCCCTTCAAGAACAGGTAGTACAGTGCAAGCCAACCCATATCATGCCTGATGTTGGCATTTTTTTTCCCCTCTCTGCTTAACAGTGTTGTGCTTAAATCTTTACCATGAAGAAATCAAAGATGACTCCTGTCCTGAGGAGCGTGCTCTCTACGCATGTCTCCTGGCTGGCACAACACAGGCTTGGGGATAAAAGGAAGGTGTTTAATTAAAACCAGGATGTTTCCTTGTTCTTTCCTGCTCAGTTATCTCGTGCTAAGTTAAAGCTGCTGCGACTTTGCGAGTTAGCTTTGGTAGTACTTCACATGAGGCTGAAATATGGACCAGGAGCACGGGAATAGGCATTAAAGCCGGCACGGAGAAGGTGGAAATGTGAGCGCGAGGGGACAAGGAGTCTGATGGAGCAATAACTTGCATCCAACCCGCAAGCGATGCATGGCCACGCAGAGTTTTACCTTTGTCTGGGGAGTTTTCAGCCTGATAGAGCACCTCTATTTTAGTGCTGTGCAAAGGGCGTGTAACAAGAAAAAGCTAATTCCAGGAACAACCCAAGCTTGTGCAAACCGATGATCGAACCCCTCCCCGCTTGTGATAAGTAGCTAAGGATCCTGAGGTGTGGCTCTTGGTTTTTCTTGAGGCAAACTGCAATTTGCTCTTTAGAAAGAAAATTAAATGAAGTCTGGCAAGCTCGGTGCATATCGGCATTCTTTGTTAGTAGCAAAAAGCAGCTTTTTGAAATGAAAACGCCTCTCTTCTTTCTACATTTTTTTAAAGTTAATTTAAGGAGGACAATTAATATCTTTCATTTCCTTGCATTTTCAGCCCCAATAGTATCTTATAAATGACAGCTAATCTCCAGCAGTATGTGCTAATTCAATTGCCAGATGATTTAAAATGACAGCTTTCCACTCGAAGACATGGACTGTGTTTCGTGCGGTTGCTCTTTCCCGTACCCATGGCCATTTCTAAGGCACTATAAATTCAGGCAGGTTTTCACAGTACCCGTAGGAGACCGTTCACGTTTGGGGCCAGTTAATATAACCCCGGCTGCTATTTCCATCCCCTCTAAATTTGCAGAGTCCAATTACGTGCAGAGTATTTGTGGCTTTCCACACAGGGAATAGTTTTTGCAGGTGAGTAGTCTTAATTTCATAACTGAACACGGTAGAGATGGAGAAGGACAGCAGATTTTCTGGTAACGAGGAAAGAAACTCAAAGGTACAGACATTAATTTCGTTAAATTACTCGTGAGTCATCAGATGGCGTGACAGATGTCAGGTAATATTTCAAGAGGGAAAGCTGATTTGCCCAGGGTAACCCCTCCAGGGTTCCCAGCCTGGAATTTCAGCCCTGGGGAAAAGGCAATATTACGTGGGAGTTAGGTGAAATTTTTAAACACGCTTTCCTGACTGGGTCAGCAGGTTGCAAAAGCGCTATGTTTTCACAGGAGTTACTAGGTTTTAGGTATTTATTTTTCATAGAGGGATCTATAGACTTTTATTGTGTTTTCTTTTTTTTTTTTTGTAATTGTTTATTGTCATTTTATAAATTGGTTAGTGGTTAATATGCCAGTCCCCACAGCTGAGGCAGCTGCCTTTGATATTACCTGGCAACAAGTTTTCCGAGCGCTCTGTTAGGTGCTAGGTTAGGGGTCCCTAATTTTAGAAAAGACATCAACTCTGAGGTGTTAGATGCTTTTATAGATCAACAAAATGTTTCGGAGTTATTTTAAAAGCCAGGTCAGGAGGCTAAGGATGGGATGTTTTCACTGGCTGGTCAGGAGAGCCTGGTATTTGGTTACAGACAAGCTCATCCAGCTACGGGAGCTATTTTTGCGTGTGTGCGCCGTGCAATTTATATCACCTCTTCTAAAATAGCGCATGCTTATCTTTGGATTATTTTATATGCATACCTCCCAGCTCAGGACTTGGAAGACAGCCCAGTCTGATACCAGAACGTGACTGGTAACATCACCATCTCAGCGGTATTAGTTTTCACAGTAGCAATTCCAATATCCCTGAATTTCAGAGAACTTGTGCCTATTAATCAAAATATATTTATCTGAAGCATGAAGCTTTTCTTAAAATGACTATTTTCAACCTCCTAGCAAAAAAGATTTGAATCTTTTGATGCCTAGTTAAAAAAAAAAAAGTATTCCCACACCTTAAAGCTTGGGCCATGGGGTATTTGGGTTGAACTCAAATATCCTCCACAACACAGAGCGCGTCAAATATCATCTGGCCATGTGTATAACAGGGGAAATAACACATTGCAGCCTCACAGCACAGGGTGCTGCAAAAAATAACACCCAGGAACGTGGAGGTGATGATTGAGATTGCTCACGTGTGCTCTGCATAAAGTCTTGCTATTCCAGGGTGAAAGATGTCACACAGAAGCTGGCTGTTTCCAGCAACGTTATCTAAAATACTTATTTTACATAGAGTTTGGTAAACGTAGTTTAGCAACTAGCAAAACTACCACAATCTCAAGAGACTGAAAGTCTAGATTAATTCCAGTGAGGTTTAGGTAGTAGTTCTAGCTTGGTAGAGAGGAGCAGGGGGGGGAAACTGGGGTGGAAAAATCTGTAACTGAAATGCTTAGATTCCTGTGAAAACTGATCTACATCTTTTTAAATACTTAAGGAACCTAAGAATAAACCAACCAGTTTCAGCGCATGGGAAGAGTTTCTCAATTGCAAGTGTTGGGCTGGTGTGTGAGTGACAAACTAAAACTGTTTGTGCTTTGGTCAGCTATCATTTATGTAAACTTTTGGACACATTCATAAGGGTCCTTCAATGATTCAGTTGTAGGCATCTGGTATAAACCTTTCTTAACCAAGCTCCCTTATTTCAATGATGTTTTCAAGATTTATGCACTAATAAGCTTGAACTTCTGTGCAAATTGTGACAGTAACTGAGCTATTCTTACAGTCTTTTTTTTTTTTAAATTCTGCTACTTAAATGAAAGCAGGCTAAAATTAAAAATACAAGAAATTGCCTATACTGTTCTGTCCAGAAGTCATTTTAGATATGATTCTGAAAAAAGGAACCTTATCCACAGCCAGATTAAAAGTAAAATTATTGTCAGCAACCCGCAGGTAGTATTGTGATAGATTATGCTGCAATAAAAAGCACTAAGTGCTTGTGAATGAGGCAGGGACTGTGCTGCACGGAGGAATTAACAGCTGTTTACGAAGAATAAATGTTGTTGAATAGACTTGGTTCACTAGGAGGAAAAAAAAACCCTCACCTGAAGTTGAACTGAACAGCTATGGACTCTTACTGTGCACCAGACAGAACTCCAGCTACTCTTTGAAGCTTGCAAGAGAGCTCTTTTTCCACTCTGAGGCTTTCTGGTTGTGCTCTGTGCAGAAAATGGTTCCTTCTTATGTGCCTTGAGAGCTCGGGGAGGGATGGGTTGGAGATGAGCGCTGGGAATGCTGGGCTGGAGTCTTTATCTGCCACAAAAGGAGGCTGCCTGTGCCTGACCTACCTGAGCACGTTACTGCAGCGTACCTGCAAGTGCTGCCAGTATGCAACGGGAAGATGGAGGTACTCACTGGCTGCAGGCATCCATCGGGTGCCTGAATAGGAACACAGGCTCTGCAGACAGCTAACAGGCTGCTGAGCTGCCCTTGGAGGCCTTGTGAGATAGACAGGAACATGTCGCTCCCGATTCAGGGCTCACCTTCGTGTACAAAGTTAGCATGAAATACCTGTTTTGAGCTCTGCAAGTACATAACTTTTTGGGATATCTTGTTAGGAACAGCAGCACGGGTGTTTAGATGCAGTCTGGGTGACTCACATGTCCCTTATCCTCTCATAAACCCCCTGACTTGTTATTACTTGAGAAAGGAAGCCTCTGTGTGAGGTTACATCCAAACATGTTTTCTACAACCTGGAGGAGAGAAGAGCTATTTGTGTAAATACAAGGAGTCACCAAAGTTGCAGTCCAGTGTTGTTAGACTGCGAAGCCTTAGCAGGAGATCCAAGAAGCACAGTGGGAGCACTGGAAAGTGTAGCTGCTGTATCACCTACTCATTAGCAGTGTTGGATAAGCAGGTTGCCAAGCCTACATAGCAATGCAAAAACCCTCCTGCCCTCTTGTTGCTATTTGGCCAACAGGTAGGACCTCTACACTGCTCCTCTGTTGCTCTTGGGACTTGCTGGAAGGGAACTGGTCTTGCTGTTGCTGGTGTCGGGTTGCAAGGCACCGTTTCATCCTGAGTGCAAGCAAAAGCACAAGTAATGTCCTCGGCCAGTTAAGGAAAGAAGCATAGATGAATTTGATCCTCATCTAAAACTCCTGCTGACCTCAGTGGGGTTCTGATGTGGCATTAGAGAGTGGGGTCTGGGATGAAAGAACTCCTCTTCAGCCGTAAAAGTGCTTTACGATTCACAACGTGTAAGAAAATCCCACTTGTTAGAAGTCAGAGGTCAGGCAAAGAAAGTTGTACACTTATTTCTCTTTGGCCAACCCAAATTAGGCAAAAAACTTGATACTTCCGATTTATCAGTGGGACGGAATAAAAGAGTTGTATCATACAAGGAATTGTAGCAAGCCACTAACTGTGGAGTGGGGAGAAAAGATATTTTCTTAATAATTGTTTGAGAATAGAGTCTGCATGAAATATTACAAAGATAACCCCTGAAAGCTTTGAGGCACGCTTCTGCAATGGAGGACTTGAGTTTGGCTTGTCTGACCCTGAGAGTCCTGTTGTGCTGGTTGCTCATAGTTCATGGGCCAGCGCTCCTTCCCACTTCAGACAAGTGCAGGACTTCCACGCTCGCTTCTAGGTCCAGCGCAAGTGACTGCTAACTCACACTTGGGTATCCAAGGGCACGTACTTGAAGACAAGTGGTCAGGAGATAAACGAAGGCACAGAGTGTAGACGAGAGAGTAGAAGAGATTGGAGAAAGAGCAAGATGTCCTTTTGTGGAGAACTTTTTTTTTTAAATTGAAAACACTCTATTTTAGGATAACTTCTGAAAGTGTGGGGAAAAAACCACCCAATGGTCAGTCTCCTAGCTGTAAGTCTGAGTTACGCTTGCCATGTTGCATATAGTTTGCATGAAGCAAGTCTACTCACTGTCCAGCAGCATTTCTCATATTTCTGCTTGAAAAGATGATCATCCAACTAAAACATATTAATCAGAAGTAACTTGACTAGTTGTAGACTGTAGGTGAATGAATCCATAGACACTTTGGAAGCGTTTAAGGCTAGGTTGGATGGGGCTCTGAGCAACCTGATCTAGTCAAAGATGTCCCTGCTCCTTGCCAGGGGGGTTGGACTAGATGACCTTTGAAGGTCCCTTCCAACCCAAAACATTCTATGATTCTGTGAAGACAGGAGAAGGAGTTACAGGAGTGCGAAAACATTGATGCTGAAGCTTGATGGTACAGTACAGTGCTTTTGAATTATTTGCTATTCTGATGCCATTTTGCTGCTCTCAGAAAATCTAAGTAAGTCCCTGCACATGCACTTTGGTTCTAGTTTGGCCACTCTCCTATAGAAATGTACCTTCCTGTGTGATTAGCTCAATGATTTTTTGAGACGTCTAATAAGATTTAAGGTACTGAAAGCCTCCCTTCCTAAACACCACTCTTATCAAACTTTCTCATTTCTATAATGTTCCAGAGTTTGGGCAGCTGCGCTGTTTGACCTTCCAGGAATGACATTCAGGTTAAGCTGAATTAGAAGAACATTCCAGCTGTAATTGTTATCTTTTTCTACTGACCTTTGCATTGACTGTTTCCTTCCTCCAGCATTGAAAGGAAATTACTGGGAGTCATTTTCCAGCCTCCATCTTCTTCCTAGATGTGGGGTGGGGGGTGGTGGTGAAAAGAAAATCAGGATGTTAATACACAGAAGCTTTGCAGTTATGGAAAATGTCAAACTTTATTGGTTTTTAAGTATTTGGTTTAATTTGAGGAATAAGATGCTGTTGTCTGATCAACTAAAATCTTCCCAGCAGTTTATAGGGAAGCTTTATCCCCTTGAGAGAAGAGAGGGAGTGTCAGGTCATCAGTTGACCTACTTGAGGTTACAAGAGTTAAACTTGGGCTTGTTTGAGCACATAAGATAGGTTGGAGACTTGCAAAATGAAATGTTGGAACCTTATTTTACCCTGTAATCAGAAAGAAAAATAGTGCACTTAGTGTATCCTGCAAAACCAAAATATTTTGTTTCAACTTTATGAAAAGGTTTTGACGTATTCCTGTCTAAAGTAAATGACATGGACGTGTTCCTGAAATAGTTTTAGTTGAACCAGTATTTCTGACAGGAACGCTTGTCATAAATTATTGAAGTTTCTTCACAGAATCACAGGATGGTTTGGGTGGGAAGGGACCTTCAAAGCCCACCCAGTCCAACCCCTCTGCAAGGAGCAGGGACATCTCCAACCAGATCAGGTTGCTCAGAGCCCCGTCCAACTTGGCCTTGGATGTTTCCAGGGTCATGTTGTATCAGCATAAGTTCTCAAAATGTCGTAAGGTAATAGTTATGAGTGGAAAATTAGGTCACTGTTTGGGGAGGAGATGAATGTGGATGTATGTGACGCAGGCTTTGCTAACCAGTGTGTAGCCTGTAAGCCACTGGTTACCAGTAAGATATAACGTGCAGCTCCTGGAATAACTTAAAACAAACCCCTCCCCAAAAAGCAAAAGAAATCTCCACCCCAGAATAGCCTAAAAATGAGTTATTCATTTTTAGCCTCTTAACAGCATAGGACACAAACATTTCTTTCATTGTTACAAATAAGCCAATAAATCACTTTAATTACTAGCTTCAATGATTTTATACACCAATGTAAACAACATCATTGTGTCAGTTTGATTTGAATCAACCCCACTGCCTAAAGGACAGTTGTGGAATGCTGCTCTGGACGCCCTCTTGCCTCTACTAAAAGTGTAAAATAAAAAACTTTTCCTTTGAAGTCAGTTGAGGTATTTTTCCATGTTCAGTTGATTGATTCCACACTTGTTCCGTGCTAAGGCATTTTGAATTAACAATATATGTTTCAACCTAAGCAGAGAGATGGAAATATTGACTATATTTCTGAAGCTTTCCAAAGCCTAGCTCACACTAGGTGATTCTCGTTCAACAGCAGAGAAAATCTTGAACTGACTCCATTGTGTGGTTTTGCTGAGGACAAAATACTTCTCGCTGCTAAACATTTCTGGGTGAAATCTAGGGATGGACAACCTTGCCCATGTTGGGTGACACTGGTTGCAGCTCGCATGCTGCTGGGTGAAGCAGTTCAGGCCGGTCTAACATGTTCTGCTATGGTGGGGTCTCTGCTCTGGTGAGACCCCACCTGGAGTACCACATCCAGCTCTGGAGCCCCCAACATCAGAAGGACGTGGACCAGCTGGAGAGGGTCCAGAGGAGGCCACGCAGATGATGAGAGGGCTGGAGCACCTCCCCTGTGAGGCCAGGCTGAGAGAGCTGGGGCTGTTCAGTCTGGAGAAGAGGAGGCTCCGGGGAGACCTTAGAGGGGCCTTCCAGTGCCTAAAGGGGGCCTACAGGAAAGTTGGGAAGGAACTCTTCAGTAGGGCCTGTTGTGACAGGACAAGCGGTAATGGTTTCAAACCAGAGGCAGACAGATTTAGATTAGATATTAGGAAGAATTTTTTTACGCTGAGGGTGGTGGAACAGCGGCCCAGGTTGCCCAGAGAGGTGGTGGATGCCCCATCCCTGGAAACATTCCAGGCCAGGTTGGCTGGGGCTCTGAGCAACCTGATCTGGTTGGAGATGTCCCTGCTCCTCGCAGGGGGGTTGGACTGGGTGGGCTTTGAAAGGTCCCTTCCAGCCCTAACCATTCTATGATTCTATGAAAAGAGGGATCCTGTGGTGCTGAAGTTGCGTGGGTTGTGTGGGTGTTTTTTTTTCTTTTCCTTAGGTGCCCAATGGGAAATCAAATCAGCACCTTACAGAGAAAAGAAAATGAAGTTGCTTTGATATCAAATACGCCTCTTTAAAGATTGCTATCAGGCTTTTCAGAAATATTTAAATTTCCTTCTGGGATCCAACTTTTGTTTTCTTTAAGAACTGAAGTTGAGAGCAGGGCTTTTTTCTGCCTGCATCGCTATGACTTATGGCCTTACTTATTTTAATAAGAGCCCTGCTGTTAGAACTCTTCCAAATATTTCTCAACTGGTCTGAGATACTATTTTTTCCCCTGTCAGTATTATAACCTTGGAGAGAATGTTCCCTTTGTTCTTTCTCAATGAACCATAGAGAACCTGATATAATGGCTCCAAGTTTTACTTGACGGGACTTGTGATGGCTTGAAGAGACAAAAACGGCGTGAAGTTACAAAGCCTGAGAGCTTTCTATTGTTTTTTCACCCCATTTCAAAAAAACCGTGTAGAGGCTGTGAGGGGATTGGGATTAATTTTTGGTATTGTTTGTTCTTACCTAGCGAAACGTACAAAACCAACAAGGAATCAAATTTATCCAGGTTTTTAAGCAGATAAATGAATTCCTATCTGGTTTCAGAAGCTTGGGTTGGGTTTGGCATTTTTAGTGTGCCTGAACTTCAGCATCTCACTTTGACTTAAACTGAGGTGTCTGGAACAGCCTTTTCCATTGTCTGCGTGAGGTCGGAGGCATCACAGGTCTTTAGTTTGGGCTGGCTGAGTTGGGAAGGAGCGAGGACAAGGGTGAAGCCATTAGAGGACACCCTTGTTGAACGCTCCCCAGAGGAACCGGGCTGTCTGAGGTGCTACAGGGTTCTATTACTCCGATTGACAACGGTCTTTAAATCCTCTAATTTCAAAAGCTTTTCTAAACTACTGCCTTCATACACGTAGATATCTACCTTCATATTATTTAGACTGATGCTTTTGAAGTTCATCTAGTTTAGGTTCTTGGCTTAGCTGTTTTGAGAGCTTCTGGCCAGATGGCAGCATGTTGTCCAAGAAAAGCATCTTTTTTTTTTTTTTTTATGTGGCTGTTCTAGGGTTAGGAATTAATTTTAATTTGTGTAAAACTTGCTGTCAGGCGTAGGCTTTGCCCCAGAAAACTCACCCTTCTGCTCCACATACTTGGTGCGAGATTAATGACCCTTATTAAAAAAAAAATATATTTTTTTCAACTTTGTTTATACTATGAAGCAAATGAGAAACAAAAGTTGCTGCTTCAGCAAAAGCCTAGAATTTTTGTTGCCTTTAAAAGATGCCTTTTGGTCCCTGTGCTCTTTCACAGGTGTTTTCCTCAGTGAAGTTGCTCCTAAAATGATTTGGAAGCAGACCTTAGCATATCAAAGATTTTGGGGAATATATCATACATTAAGCGGTGTCCACTGTGACTTGAAGCAAAAAAGAGTTCATACCTTAAGAATGCGGACTGAAAATGTATGACTGCTATTTAGAGGCTTACAAAATATTGCCTTGCGGTACAAAAGATGCCGCTGGCCTATATGGAACTGCACTTATAAATGAGTTTGGAATGCACGCGAGCTCTGACGCTGGTATCTGCCTGAGACTAAGGTTCTTGTGTGAAGGGGGAGCAGTAACGAACATCTCTACCCAGCGCTAAAAGTGGAAATGCTTGGGTAGATAGCTGGACTTTGGCTCTGTTCTCATTAACTTGTTACTGCAGGGTGACTTACTTTCTTTACAGTTTTACTTTCTTTCTCTGGGCTTTTTCCTTTTGTTTTTTCCTTCTCTTTCTCTTTTTCCCCCTTTTGGGCTTTCTCCTCCAAAGCCTTCTTTTTGGCAGCCAGTTCTTCAGCGACCTGAAAGAGATGGAAGGGAATGTGAAGAGTTGGTCAAATATTTTCACGTGCAAGGTGTGATAGACATGTGCTGTGAGACTTATGAACCAGTGTGTATTTTTCCTCCCTGGCTTTTAGCTTTCCAATACTGGGGAAATACAATATCCAATGCGCGTTGCTTGGTAGCCCTCTGAATTCCAGAGTGGCTGAAATTACAGAGAACTCCTTTTAATTTTTATGCTGAGGGCACTCCCACCTGCAAATATTAACATAGGTGCTGACTCTCCCAGTATATTACTGGAAAACAAGTGACTTCTGTTCCAAACTGCTAGGGCTCTTATGCATTAAGAGCAACTTCTGAAACCAGGTAGGTGCACAATATCCTAACGACGTACAACTTACAGTTCCCTCTGGATGTGGACTCGGATTCTCAACTTGAATCTTTATCCTTGCAAGCCAGTAGCAGGTGGTAACTGGGTACAGCTACACCAGTTTCCGTAACTTTAGTTCCTGGCTGTTTATTACGTGAAAAAGGCAGAGGGTGTAATTTGCTGCTTCTACTGTTCTCTTGTTCTCAGGCACCTTTCGTTGTGTTCTTTTGTAAGATCATCTGCTAATGAGTGTAAACCAGGAAATCTGTGTCCGCTGAAGTTTATTAATGGACCATTAATATTGGCAGTACCGTAAAAGAGGAGAAAATAAAAAGTTCCTAATGGCAAGACATGCTTGCTGTAACAGTAAAAATGTGTTTTCTAAATAATACCCGTTAATGCAGTGAGGAGTGGACAGTGGAAGGGAAACGAGGATGAGGGCTATACTTTGCAGCCAGTGAAATTTCAGTAGTAGACATCCCCGAGCATTTCAGTATCTTGCATTTAATTAAATATGGTAATTTAACCCCCAAGCACCGCTCAGTCATATCTTGCGGTGATAAGCAGTGAAGCATTTCCTTCCCTGGGACAGATTAACAGATTGACTGGAGTTCAAAAATCGGTTTGGAGCGTCCCAGCAGGCCTGTTGTATCCAAAACCAACAGCGCTACTCAAAGCGTATCCTTTGTGCCAGCACCCCTGCCCCAAATCCAACCTTGTCACATCCACCCCCTGCTCTGACCGCCTACTAAGGGGTCACCGCAACTGCTTCCAGCATCCCAGGGGTGCGTTTATCCAGCAGGATAAATCCAGAGGAGCGTGGCCAGCAGGGTGAGGGAGGGGATTCTCCCCCTCTACTCTGCTCTGGTGAGACCCCACCTGCAGCACTGCATCCAGTTCTGGAGCCCCCACCATCAGAAGGACGTGGAGCTGTTGGAGAGGGTCCAGAGGAGGCCAAGAAGAACCTGATCTGGTTGGAGATGTCCCTGCTCCTTGCAGGTGGGTTCGACTGGATGGGCTTTGAAGGTCCCTTCCAACCCAAACCACCCTGTGACTCTGTGATTCTGTGGTCACACAGGGAACAGAGAAAAGTTGTGCTTGCAGTTAGCATTGAGCGAAAGGTACGGTAACTCAAGAAGCCGTGTACGGTGACTGTGGGCAGTGGTTGCATCCAAATAACACTCGCAGAGTCTTTCTCCTGAATGCCTTGGCAACACATACGTAGCCTCAGAGGCCGAGTAGTTTCCGTGAAATGCTCCAAAGCCACGCAGCCGGCAATGCTGTCAGCACACCGACTTTTCTGAAGTGGTTTTTTGCTTCCGAAAAGGGAACGACAGAGCAAAATCTAACTTTTCCTTTTCTGTGTTAGATACACTTCCTCTGTACTCCTTCGTTCAGCTTCTCCAGCTCTGCTTTCACCTCTGCTCTCAGCAGCTCTGTAATTGCAGAGGGCTGGGAGCCAGGGCGAAGCTGGCTGTGGATCTAACCTCGAATGGTTTGTACTCTTCTATACAGAACAATTTCCCTGCTAGCTACCAGAAGATGCCTGAAGAATCTGACAAAAGAAGAGGAAAGAAAGGGAAGGGCAATCAAAGGTTAGGTTGAGATACTAAGGAATTCACCCGCATTATAATACAGCTTTGTCCCCTGGAGAAAACTTCATAGTGGAAATAAAAGTGGATGTCTTCCTAAATTATTTTAGATTGCCCTTTTCTTTGCTAGGTTGCTTCTTTTTGAAATGATGCTGAAAGCACTTAGAAAACTCTTAATATTGGGGAAGAGAAAGTGCATCAGTAATAATAGATGAATTTTAGTCTTCCCCCCCCGCCTCGTTTTGCTGTAGGACTCCTGTCATGTTAGTGATGACTCTTCTCCAGTAACGTTTTCTTCTGAGGCTGAAAAGACATCTTCCTCTAAAGTGATATCCCACAAAAGCCAGATTGGCTTTTCTATTCTATGTCTGTAAAAGTGTGTTTCCAAAGTGCAAATCCTTTTTTTTTTATTTTATTTTTTTTTGTTGGGGGGGAAGAGGGGGCACTCAAATAGGGTGCAGCCTTGGAATGGAAATGCCTGATGTTGGCTTATGAGCCAAGTATGTGAGAAACCCCAGCTGCCCGTAGGACTTGCTCATGTTTTGTTCCTCAGCCATAGAAAGCTCGGTGTTGGCTCAGACAAGCTGATACTTGAGGTAAACTTTCTTCCTCAAGAATAAGCCCTTCTCTCATCCCTTGAAAGAAGACCTCACTTGAATTTCTTGTCTTTATTAATATTGTGGGCATAAATGAAATGCAGGGATAGAGCAAGTTTGGGAATTATGGCTCTCCAGCTGCAGCAGGCGAGAGCCAGCCTCAGAGCCTTGTAAATCTGGCTCTAAAACCATTTTGAACAGAACCACTTTATTTAGAAACATAGAATAGTTTGGGTTGGAAGGGACCTTTAAAGGCCATCGAGTTCAACCCCCCTGCAAGGAGCAGGGACATCCCAACCAGATCAGGTTGCTCAGAGCCTCATCCAACCTGGCCTGGAATGTTTCCAGGGATGGGGCATCCACCACCTCTCTGGGCAACCTGGGACAGTGTTC